>MU223621.1:4163624-4177563 GCA_018584345.1 Thuja plicata
TATTGTATTTTGTAAAGAATAGGGATTAGTGTATGAATAAATAATATGTTTTATAATAATAATATTATGTTTGCAATAATATTTATAATAATAATAATATATGTACACATAGGCATATGGGTGCACAGATATGCATATGCATACATATATTTATATAATTATTGGTGAGTAAGTAATTATTGCATTATATTAATAAACAATTAAATAAGTTAATGATATGGTAAATGTGTTGTAAACAATAATTACTATTACCTTCCTGAAATAAAAGAAACATAAATCATATTATGGTTATAGGTGACTATAATTATATCTCTTCCGGGAAAGGCTTTAATGATATTGTTTAAGCCTAACTATTAACTGATGGATAGTTGGGATGGTTGCATCGGTTGGATTACCCGTGCAACCACCTCCTCCATTCTATTTATAGGAAAGAATTTTCTATGTGTGGGGAGTTGGCATAGGAAATTTTAATTTGAGGAGAGGCTTTATCTTTGATAGAATATTGCTATAGTTTAGAGAAGAGATAATTGATTTTTCTCTGAGAGGATGTAAATGAGATTGCTTCCGGAAGAGGTTGGAGCTTGCCTGTAGGAGGAACTTGAAGGAGTTATTGGAGTAGGTTGGAAATCTTGGATCTTCTTCTCTCCAATAGTTTCTCTTCGCCGAACTCCAGGTAGGATCTATCCTGGAGATAATCCTTCTTGAGTGTTTGTTTCTTGCTTATATTTCCATTTTTTTCTTGTTTTTTACTGTGAGCCTGCAATTTAAAAGAGGATTATTCTATTATAACATGGTTGTACTTTTATGTGAAATAGTCTCAGGGGAAAGGATAGTTATGATATATTATTGCATAAAATATTGTGCTTCCTCTTGTGGGCGTGTGTTGCCATGTATTCATGAGATGCTATATTGAATAGCTACTGGATGAATTCATGTAGGATCCAATGTAGATTTGTGATTATGTTCCTGTTTCTTGTCTTCTATGTGGTAGGAGATAGTTTAAAATAATAGATGCTTAAATATGTATTGGTTGTTCATATGTTTGTATAATCTGAATAGTGCTTCCAGGATTTAGAACTATTATTCCAACCTTACTTTTCCATACCCATTTAGCACCACCTTTCTTCGTCCAGATCTAGGGCATTGTTTCATTTTTTAGTTTTCTGTCATTTTCTCTCATTCTGTAGGAACGCGCATATTTCAGTCACTTTGTAGTTTCTATCATTCTATGAAGAATCATGCAGTTTGGTGAATGAAATGCACAGCCTGCAGTTTGATTCAGTCTAGAGTTACTAGTATTGTTTTGTTTCCATGTTTGGATTTAGGGTTTGCTTCGTATATAGAATCTCAAGTTTGTATTGTAATTTTTTATTGTTGATTTACTCCCGAGTTGTTTTCAGATTAGGGTTTTAACATTTAAGTATAATTTTGATACTTTAATTTCTTATACTTTAAGTTATACTTTTATACGTAAATTAGGTACCTTTCCGGATGATTGTGATAGGTTTTAGCTTCCTAGGAGTTAAGATACAACTTCTAGATTTTAGATTTTTCAAAAAAAATAGACTTAGTTAAATTTCAGGCACATGAGATTTTACAGAGCATTGTGTTTTGGCATGTGAAATTTTGTGTAACTCTAAATATGTTCCTTACATGTTTGGTAGAGGTTATAAGGTGCATTTAGATGCTTTAATAGGGTTAGGATGTGTGTAGGAAGTAGGCTTAGGGTTTAGGATTGTCTAGGAGGATCAGGACCATTCTAGGCCTCCCTAAACGTTCCTAATTTTCCTAAACATCCCTAAACTACCTTATTATTTTCTATTCTTTGATGCAGTTCTCAAATGTGTTTATGATGTGTTTTTACTACATGTATGATGTATTTGTAATGTGTGGGTTAAGGGTAGAAAACCTAAGAACACTAAGTGAGTGGCTCTCAGTGCGGGGTCAGGGCCCTAAGTGGCTAGCACCAGGCTAACCAATTGAAGAGTTATTTAACAAGTGAAAATTTAATTAAACTTATGGGAATGGGTTCAAGCACTAAAAATATTAATGTATGCCTCGCCCATGCCATTTGATGTAACACAAATAAGCTTTATCTCTACCCTATTCTTCTCTAGGGTCTCCTTAGGCCAACTCACTAACCTAGTAGGGTTCTATGCCCAACCCTAATCTCATTAGGTAGCTTCACACAAGATTCTAACCTTTCACCTAGTGTACACCAATTGCACTGATCAAGAATGCTCCATTCTGCAACACAAACTAACTAGGTCTTTCCTAGTCTCAATCTTCAAGAATTGCATCAATTCCTCTTAGGACTTAGCTTCATGGAATGATAGGTCATCAAGACCTCCACTGGTTCCATTTTAACCCCTACATACACCATTCACAAACATATAACAATCGAGTGCTTCAAAGTGCACCTTTCTCACCCCAAATAGGGCTACAAGCCAATTAGGCCTTTTTCTAGCCTTTTTGAAGATAACTTGAAATTTTCCCACAGAAGCCTCCAAAAGGGTTTAGGATTAAAACACCCTTTATCAAGTACCTTGATATTTTAAATATCTCCAATCCTCAATTTGTTTGTACAACCCTTCCTACAATCATGCCTAAAATTAGGGTTTTAGGGCTTATTGACAGTCTGAACAAAAGAGTGTTCTTTCAACACACCAAACCACTCCTCCAAACTTATCCTTCTAATTGGGGGTCTTTCACACATTAATCTATCCCTCCATGAGCTTTGGTTGAAGCCACCAATGCATTCAACCCTCCTTGCAACATTTGCAATGTATCTCAGTCCCTAGCCATGCACAACAGGCTCGCTTAGGGCATAATTTTAAAAATAGAAAAACTACTTTCTTGGGCCCCTCCTTTTGTAAAAATAATGTACATGGAGTCTCCTCACCCATGCCAAGAGGCTATATAGAATCTATAGTGGCAAGTTGAGTTAAGACTCCATTTGTCCAACCTGCCTGGTTCAAACTAGCGACAGGGCAAAATACAAAGAATTTAACTAAACCAAATACAAACACTTCAAATTAAAAAAATAAATCCACATAGAATCTCAAAATAACCTACCCTACATTAATCAATGGCTAGAGACTGAAATCTAATCCATCTAACTACTGTAATCAAGAAAATTCACTAAAATTGCTTTGAAAATGCACACACAAAAAATATTTCATATTCAAAATGTTCACCAACCTTGCTTACAGGTCAAGGAAGGTCTCTTATACTTGTCCCCATCCCTAATATGATGGTTTCAGACATTTACAATAACCATTTGAGTGAAAATGCTCTTCTTGTAAAATTGTTGTCAATGACAACATTGACAATTTTGACAACTTTCCACAATATTAGGAAATCCACTCTAAACTTTGTTCTAAGACCATGAACATATCATAATAGGCTTAGGTAGACCATGTGTACCTCTCTTAGGTCCTAAAACACTTTCTTTCTAAATTTGACCCCTATGTGCTTGATTCACACCATTGCCACAACATTGGCAATTAGGGTCCAATTTGGCACTTGTCTCCTAAAAGACCAAACAAACTTGAAAAGACCTTCCCTAAAGACCTAAAACACACCTTAGGACACATCTAGTCCTATTATTAAACTAGTGGTTTGGCTAGAACCACTACAAGCCAAAAGAACTCTAGAAGCCCTAGGTCACCAAAGAGCCCTACCTAGGTGCTCCTGCACCATAATTCCCCACAAAGGGAAAGTCAAGTCAATCCTGTAGACAATAAAGAGTTAGGAATTCCCAGCTTCTTGAAGTCAGATTCTGCAATTCATGAAGCCTCTGATTTGGGTCTATCTTTCCACTTGACAAGGTGTTCCGTATACACCTTGTGTCTAGTTGTCTTTTGCGCTCTTGAGTCCAGAACTTCCAAAGCTATCAATTATTGTTTGGTAGACACCACATCGGGGTCTATATCACTCTAAAATCCTTGATTATGTTGACTGATCTCAATCAATGGGCCTTTAAACTGAACTAGTTCCTACACATTGAAAGTAGAAGAGATATTCCAATAAGAAGGTAAGTCTGTCTTGTAGGCATTAGGCCCATACTTAGCTAGGACTTTGCATGGTCCTATTATTTTCATCTGTAACTTAGTAGGGACTCCCTTATACATTATTGACTTATTAAAATGAACCATAACATAGTCTCCTACTTGAAATTGGATATCTTTCCTCTTCTCATCCACTTTGCCCTTCAAGTTTTGCTGACTGTCATGTATAGTTTTCTTGACCTGCTCTTGGATCTCCTTCATAGTGTGGGTGAATTCCTTAGCATGCCCACTATTGTATTCCCTTCCTCCAAGATCCCTAAGCTCACAAAATCCCCTAGGATGCATCCCATAAACTATTTCAAATGGGCTCCTCCCTGTCATCCTGTTTTGATTATCATTATAGGCATACTCTACCTGAGGTATGACTACATCCCATGTCTGACCATATTATTTGGTGAGGCACCTGAATAGGTTCCCAACACCCTATTGACCACCTCCATTTGACCATCAGTCTAAGGATGGTATGCTGATCCAAAAGATAAGTTTGTACCCAATCTATTCCATAATGTTTTCCAAAAATGGCTCATGAACTTAACATCCCTATCAGATACAATGCTTAAGGGTAGTCCATGAATCCTTACAACTTATTTAAAGCACAAATAAGCTATGTGAATAGCATCACTATTAGTCTTGCATGGAATGAAAAGCCCCATCTTGCTCAATCTGTCAAATACTACATATATATTATCATAGCCTTGCTTAGTCTTTGGTAGACCCACTATGCAGTCCATGCTCACACACTCCCAAGGTCTGTTTGGGATAGGTAAGCATTGATACAAGCCTGCATTGCTGCTACCTCCCTTTGCCTTCATGCATACTACAAAATGTTCCACATGATATCTTTTGTCAACTTAGGCCAATGATAAAACCTTTGTACTAACTCCAAGGTCTTGTTTACACCAAAGTGTCCACTCATAGATCCATTATTCTTTTCTTGTATGAGATTCATTCTCATAGAACCCCTTGGCACACATAATTGGTTTCCTCTAAATAAAATTCCATTCTGCAATGTGAACTCAGAGAATTTTCCATGGAAGTGGTTCTGAAAATCATGGCACACTTGATATGCCTCACCAAAATCTTCATCTTCTTGATAGAGGTCCTTAAAACTCTTTATGCCTATACTGTTCAATGTTGGAGTTGATGAAAAACTATCAACCTTATAGCTCCCAAGAATCACCTGCATGCAAACACCTGTCACAGAAAGGGAGAAGCAAAAGCTATGGAGGCCAAAATCAACAGATCTGTGAAAGAGGAAACATCCTCAATTGATTCAATAAAAATGGAATGGAATTACCAAAATGATTGTTTAATTACAAAGTGATCAATCCTTATAAAGGAGATCAAAACCCAAAGATGGGTGAAGAAACCAAGGTTGGGTGAATAAACCAAGGTAGGGTGAAGAAACCAAGGTTGCATGAATAATTAATAGAAGAATCAATTATTGTGTGCCTAAAGTTTAGCTTAAGTGAAATAGAGATAAAAGGGGCTTAATAATTAAATCAAATAATGATTTAATTAATAAGTGAAAGGTGACTTAATAATTAAATCAATAATGACTTAATTAATAAGTGAAAATACCCTTTTAACTCTAACACCCCCCCTTAAGATAAACTTAGGGAGAAGCTAAAAACCCTGAAACAACTACTGAAAGCAGGAAATAGGTCCTAGCAACAAGGCCTGATGAGGTACCCAAGTACAAAAATCTCTGTAAAGAGGAGAAAAGGAGAAAACCCTGTGGGAAAAACTCCTCTCCAAAAAGAGATGAAGTCTAGTGAAGGACTGAAGAAGCCTCCAAACTAGAGAATGTCCCAGAAAATAGGAACAAAGAAAGAATATGTAGAACACCTCTGAAGTATGAAGCTTCAAAACACTGTCAAATAACTGCTCTGTATGAGTGCCCTCAAATGACACTACTCAAATATGGATGGAAAACAAGGAAAACATCAAAACTCAAAGATAAAGATGGCAAACATGCCAAGTCTGAAGCCTCCAAAATAGGAATGAAAGAAGAGTGTCCATATGGTAAATGATCCATCTCACCGAAATGCATAGGTACCAGCCATTGCATCCGCCTAGTAGATAGGAACAAATACTGAATACATAGTTCACTCCATCAAACCAAGGAAACATAAGAACCAAAAATAATACCCCCCATAATGCTGATAGGGAGAGGTATAACAGATACACTAAGAGACTGCCAAGAAAAATTGCATGATGAAGAACGTACAAGCAGAAATAAAGTATGTGTCAAGGATGATCAGTCGCTGACACACATGAGGCTAATGTCATGGAAGGAACACTCACTTGAAAAAGGTTCAGTAACCCCCCATGGCACTTTATAAATAATGCGAGTACAATCAGGCACAAAATGTGCAGTATCCCAAACATGCAAGATGGCACTTTATCTCAGTGCGTTTGCAAAAAAGCTACAGAAAAAAATGTATACAATATCCAAGAATGATTGAAAGAAAAAGAAACATATGTAACTGCTCTCAAGGAGTCGTCCCATGCACAGAAAATGATCCCAGGACCTGAAACATCCAAGATATCCACCAGATTACAAAAATGCAAAAAACTAAATAAAAACTACCTAGAGAAAATTCTGGGTGTGAGACCCATACAAGAAGAAAGATAATAGAACCAGCTTTCCGACGCCATGTGGAAGCCAAAAAATAGAGTCCAAATGAGCAAAATATGGCTCCTGCAGTGCAAAATAGATTTCTTACTTTGACTGCCAAAAATGGATGCAAGATGGAAAAATCAGAAAATCTAACCTCCATAAAAGTATCCGGCTTGGAAAGAGCTTTCCGACGATATAAAGAAGTCAAAAATCGGCCTCCGTTTGCTCTAGCTAGAGCGAAAAAACCACACGCTGCTTATTATGAAAAAAAAACAAGTTGTATGATGGTTTCATGGCCGTCAAATTTAACCTTGTTGTTAAACCTATGACTACTAACATCAGCGGCATGAAAACTGAGGTAGCACGCAAATTGAGGTAGCATGCAAATCAGGGTAGCACACAAATCAAGGTGATATGTAAATCAAGGTGGCATGCAAATTAAGGTGGCACAAAAATCAAGGCAACATGAAAATTGAGGCGGCACAGAAATCAAGGCGGACTTTTGCCTTGTAAAATGTGCCAAGGGTCGTGCATGTAAAAAATAGTGCCCAAATTTCAACTGTGTCCAAATTGGACATGCCTTATATGAAAATTTGGTTTCTTGGGCCTTCTGGACATAACCCAGATGTCAGGTTTTGCCTAAAAAGCTCCAAAAAATAAATCCTCCCAAAATCCATGAAAATCTAAGACAAAAACCTCTTGAAAACATAGATTTAAAGAACAAGGCCAAATCTCTCATGAAGAGAATAGGGGCATTAAAGGGCAGAGCTTTGATACCAGGTTAGAGTTGATGAAAAACTATCAACCTTATAGCTCCCAAGAATCACCTACATGCAAACATCTGTCACAAAAAGAGAGAAGTAAAAGCTAAGGAGGCCAAAAACAACAGATCTATGAAAGAGGAAACATCCTCAATTGATTCAATAAAAATGGAATGGAATTACCAAAATGATTGTTTAATTAAAAAGTGATCAATCCTTATAAAGGAGATCAAAACCCAAAGATGGGTGAAGAAACCAAGGTTGGGTGAAGAAACCAAGGTTGGGCGAATAAACCAAGGTAGGGGGAAGAAACCAAGGTTGCATGAATAATTAATAGAAGAATCAATTATTGCATGCCTAAAGTTTAGCTTAAGTGAAATAGAGATAAAAGGGGCTTAATAATTAAATCAAATAATGATTTAATTAATAAGTGAAAGGTGACTTAATAATTAAATCAATAATGATTTAATTAATAAGTGAAAATACCCTTTTAACTCTAACATTCAACTAAACTTCTTGGACTGTCAAGAGTCTCCTACTCAGTGCATCAAAAAATTTATTCAACTAACCCTTCTTATGCTTGATGGTAAATGTAAAGGCTTGGAGATATTCCATCCATTTTAGATGCCTATTATTCAACTTCACTTGTGTATTGATGTAGCCAAGGGCCTGATTGTCAGTAAACACCACAAATTCGTTAGGTAAAAGATAGTGTCTCCACTTTCTTAATGACTACACTAGAGCATATAATTATAGGTCATAAGAAGAGTGTTGGTAAATAGATTTGTCCTTTCTTGTACCTTATGACAATGTGACTCTTGATGCCCGATTGATGAACAAAATCCACTTACAACAGTTGAAAATCCGTTCTCTGATTACTGGCTTTTCTCTGAATTGGTAGCTATAGCTCCCTATGTGAATGATTTGCAATGAATTATGTATGATTCTTAAATCTAATTTAGGTATGCTCTTAACCCGAGAGTAGAAGAGGCAAACCGAACTAAGACTAGCTAGAACTTAGCTCAGGCAAGAAAAAGCACTCTTAATCTAAAACTAAGCAATAAGGCTCACAATTCCTATGAGTTCTTATGCTTAGCAACTACCTACAGAGAGATATAGATGCAATGATGAAAGCTTCTAATGGCTCCTTCTCTGAATATCCCACAGCACATCCTACTGAGGTTCATTCACATCCTCAAAACATAGGAATGAAACATCCTTTCTTTCCTACTGCAATTTAGATTAAGAAAAAGAATCATGCATTAATGACTTCTACCTAGCTCTTCCCTAAATATCCCACAGCACATCCTACTGAGGTTTACTCACATCCTCGTCACAAAATAAAGAAACATCCTTTCTTTCTCAATGCAACTTAGACTAACAGAAAGAACCATCTAACTAACTGGAACAGAAAATAATTGACATAAAACACCTTCAATTGTCTCTACAACATCAAGCATTCCACACCAAAAATTTTCCAACCTTTCATTAATCTTTGAATTTCATACATATAGAGTGAGGGGATGACCGTTACAAAGGAAGTTTAATCAATTCATCTCCCTCTAACTGACAGATGGCCAGAAACCACTTTTGTTGCTAACTAATTGCAGGGGAAGAGAAACGGAAAAGAACAGGGGAAGTTAAATCATTTGGATTCCTTTTCTCTTTCCATCTTTGTCTGATAAGATTTGGCAGCTCTTCTATGGCCACATGTAGAAGCATCAATCAAACTGTGACACTTCAATTTGGATCCTTCATCTTCTCTTTAATGACATCTGTCGAGTTTGATCCATTGGGCTTCAGAGTCAAGTAACTGCTTATGTTCAAACTTAGCCAACCTGCAAACGACAGTTAACATGATCCACAACTGACTGCTTCCGGTGAAAAATGGAAAATGAGCCTCTCCGGTGGAAAATTGGACTGAAGCTTCTCCTTGGCAGAAAATGAACATGGGAGGTCATTTTCCACTTTCTTTGCGGAAAACTCAAAAAGTGCTTCTTCTTGCGGAAAATGAGAAAAGTGGTTCACCTGGCGGAAATTTGAAAAAGTGCTTCTCCATGCGGAAAATGGATGAGGGGGTGCGAAACCCACAATATGGAGAATATTCTTTTCTAATAAATTGGGCCCACCATGTTATAACTTAAGCTTGCAGAAAATCACTTGAGAGGTGCGATTCCCGCATAGTGTAAAATCCTTCTTTGCGAAAAATCGCCCGAGAGGTGCGATTTCCGCACAGTGTAAAATCCTTCTTTGCGGAAAATCACTTTCTTAGGTATAATTCTGCCATGGAGAAGATGATTTCTGAAATCCCACCGAGCTCATTCTCGCTCATTCCTTAACCAAATTGCTCATCGTTTGTTGCATTAGGATCGTTGAGACTTGTAGAATCGATCCATACCAGTCTTCGACCTTTGCTTGAAAAAGAACATCAATTGGAGCACAAATCTTTTCCGGGTTGGGATCTACAACTTACCCAAATATGGAAAGACTTCAGAACAACCCACCCAGCTAAGAGAAGGAAAGGAAATGACAGGGAAACCCGACAAAGATAACCTACCTAAGAAAGACTTAGACTTAGACTCATACTGACCAGACATGACTCCAAAATACTCTGCTATGACAACATGGGTACAGGATGAAAAGTGGGGCAACATCTAGCTCTGACTGGGGACTTGGGTAGATTATACCCAAGCGAGGGACTCAGTATCTCTGGTTTCGCAAGGAAAAACAAAAGGCGGCAACGCAAGACAACCAACAAAAGCAAGCAAAATAGGAAAGAAACAAAAGAAAGGGAAAGGGAACTAACCTAAGGAACAGAAAGCAGCACAACAAAACTATGATACATTACAGCGGTTACCTGTTTTCAATCTGCAATTTGATAAAGCTTCAAATCCTAACCATTGAAGGTCAGTGGTAGCACTTCACCATCTTGATACACCAGCTTGAAAGAATTGTTATCAAATTCCTGGTGGATTATGAACGGGCCTTTCCACAGAGAATCAAAATTCTTATGCATCCCTTTGGGAGCACTTCGCTTATCCCACAATAACACACTATCACCCACCATGAAATTTCATGGCCTTTCCTTTCTGTCAAATAGCTTCTTCACTCGCAGTTGATTATGAGTGATGTGATCCACTATCTCTGCTCTTTCTTCTTCCAGCTTGGTCAGATACAAGATCCTCTTTTCTAGTCCATCTCTGAATGTACCATCTTCAATCACCTTTCTGAGCTTGTTGGTAGCCAATTCCAGAGGCAATGGAAGGCTCGCTTCAGTGCCATAAACCAACTCGAAAGGGGATACACCAATTGCCCTCTTTGGCATCACCCTGTCTGCCCATAACGTTTCATGCAAATTTTTATGCCATCTTCTTTGATTATCTTCCACCAACTTCTTCATAATATTCACCAAATTCTTATTGCTAGATTCGGCCTGGCCGTTTCCCTGTGGGAAGTAATCTGAGGAATGGCTAACAGTGATGCCATATTCGAAGCAAAAACTGGTAATCTCAACTGATGAAAAGTAAGCTGCATTGTCCATCACTAACTTATTCGGGACACCAAACCTAACCACTATATTTTCTTTAAGAAACTCACATACCACTTCTGAAGTTGTCTTCTTCGTTTCTTTAGCCTCCACCCACTTGGTGAAATAATCAGTGGCAGTTATTATGTACTCGTGACCAGCGCTGGAAGCTGGATTTATTGGGCTGATGAAATCAAGACCCCATTGTTGAAAAGGCTCCTCTATCACCACAGGCTTCAATGGGAGAGAAGCTAATTGAGGACACCCTAAAAACATCCTACATTTCTCATATTTTTCTACCCAGGAATAGGCATCCTTGAACATTCCAGGCCAGTAGTAACATTGTCTTAAAATTTTGAAAGCTGTAACTGAGGACGAGAAATGTCCTCCGCAAGCTTCGTCGTGAAAAGTTTTTAGCAGCTTCTCTTGTTGCTGTTTATCTACACATCTGAGGAAAGTACCATCCATCACCTTCTTAAACAATCTGCCATCCCAAATTACGAATCTAGCAGCCTTTAACTTTAGCTCTCTTCTTTGTTTCGCCATCAGGCTGTCTGGGCATTCTCTGTATGTGAGGAAGTAAACAATATCTTCGAACCATGTATCTTGGAGTCCCACGGCCAAGACCAACTGATTTTCTTCAGATTCCCTTGTTTCTTCCATGATCTTGTTTTCCGCAATTTCTCTGCATAAAGTGTTTCCCCTTACTAGTTTAGTGGGCTTAATTTCAATGT
Organism: Thuja plicata; assembly: GCA_018584345.1. NCBI lineage: Eukaryota > Viridiplantae > Streptophyta > Pinopsida > Cupressales > Cupressaceae > Thuja > Thuja plicata. Next base: position 4,175,339 of record MU223621.1, read on the forward strand.
CGTATTCCTGCGTCTTTTCTATCCAAGCTCCTCGAGCATTGCAACCCACTTCCTGCTGTGTCAACACACTTTTCACTACTACGTCTGGGACATATACCAAAGAATGTGAATGCAAGATGTAGAATCATAATTATTTCAATGCTTTAACTACCGCAAAAGCATGTTTCTCAATCTGCGAATACTTCAATTCATGATTCTTTAAGGGAACGCTCATGAAAGCTATAGGAGCCTGAACTCCTTCATCATTGTTTTGCATGAGTATATCTGACAGAGTGTGTTCGAAATCGTAACAGTAGATGATGAAATCTCGCTCATAATTTGGATGACTCAACACCGGAGCATTAGCAATAGCATCCTTGATGTTCTGGAAAGCCTGTTTCCCTGGTTCGCTCCATTTGAAATTTGCATTGCCTTTCATCATATCTACAATGCACTGGGTTATCTCTACAAAATCTGGTACAAATCTCCTGAGAAAATTGACTTGCCCAAAAAATGACTTCACTCCTGTTTTGTTCAGTGGAAAACTCAATCTTCTAATAGCCTCAACTCGGTCTGGGTCGATCCTGATTCCTTCTTGGGAGACTATGTGACCGAGGAGCTTTCCTCTTGTCACACAGAACATAGATTTCTTTGGGTTGAGGGAGATTCCATGATCTCGGCATCTTTGCAAGACCTTCCTCAAGTCTTCTATGTGGTCTTTTCTTTTCTTCGAAAATGCGGTGAGATCATCCAGATATATCCCCATGATCCGATCCTTCAAATCAGAAAATGTTTTGTTCATGCACCTTTGAAAGGTAGCACCTACATTTATCAGACTGAAAGGCATCCTGTGGTATGCGAACGTACCCCAGGGAGTTGTGAAAGCCGTCTTGTGTTGATCTTTCTCCTCCACTTCAATCTAGTTATAGCCCGAGAACCCATCGAGCATGGACATCATCTCGGACCCAGCCACCGTTTGCAGTAAATAATCCATATTTGGAAGGGAAAAATTGTCTTTAAGGGACGCCTGATTCAAATTTCAAAAATTGACACAGATTCTGATTTCTCCGTTCTTTTTCCGAATAGGAACTATATTGGCTAGCCAAGTAGAGTGATGGATTGGGTAGATAATTCGAGCCTTCAACATTTTATCCACCTCTCAAACTATGGCGTCTGCTATCTTTGGATTATAATTCCTCTCTTTCTGGAAAAAAGGGACAGCATCTTGCTTCAGAGGAATTTGATGTTTCACTTTTCCGCCTCTATAAATTTTCAAGTCTTCGTAGCTCTAGGCGAAAACATCCTTGTACTCTATAAAGAGTTGCTTGGCAGCTTCCTTCTCTTCAGATGAACAACATTTGCCAATGTTGATCATCTTGGGGTCATCCAGATCACCGACGTTCATCCCTTCATACTCACCAGTAGTGGGTCCTTTTTCCGTCCTCTTCTGCTCTATATAAGCATCATGTCTATTAAACAGCTTTTCCAAAGACACAAAGTAAGGCGGGATAATGTTACCTTGTAACTGAATCACTTCACCTTGCTTTTCTGGTGATTCATGGCTGGAATCCTCTTTATCTCCTTTATTCTCATGGTGTTTAGGAGTAGTCTTGTCACTTTCTAAGGACAACTGCAGGCTCTTGTCATCTTCAAAGACCTGCCATGAATCCATATTGTCTGGAATAGAAGCTCTGTAAACAATTTCAATCTGATACTTCTTCTCTTTAAACTCTGGATGAGGCAACAATAAAGAAGCCAAAACTGCCAGGGAGTCGGCCTTGGAATTCAACTCTCTTGGTACTTCTTCAATGGATAAGGCATCCAGACCTTCTATTTCATCCCAGACCCTATTTCTGTAATTCTTCAATCTGTGATTCTTGACAGAGTATTGCTTTCTAACCTGTTTCACAATGAGCTCTGCGTCGCCTCTAGCCTTCAACAATTTTACTCCTTTTTTTTTCGCTGCTGCAATTCCAAGTAACAAAGCCTCATATTCGGTGGTGTTTTTGGTATTCCTGAATTCCAATTTAAAGGCCATAGGCTCAGGTTCACCCTAAGGAGGGATCAACATGACGCCTGCACCAGATCCTGATGAAGAATAGCTTCCATCAAATTCCAGGGTCCATACACCAGTAAGGTTGCTCCCTTCACATGAAGCTCCTTCATCTGGACTTTCACTTCTTTCTTCGCTCAGGGATTCTTCAGTGAACAACATGTAATTTCCAAATTCCATCTCTTGGTAGAGT
>MU223621.1:4197941-4230159 GCA_018584345.1 Thuja plicata
TACATTTACTTCTCCAAAGTAGTCTCTAATTAAATATTGAAACCATGCATTAATTACGGTTACCCATACATTAAATGATGTGGATCAATCTTTAATTAACATTACATATCCCAATAAAATTAACTAACTTGACCAGAGATCTCAAATCTCATCATTAATCCAATTACCGTAAGTTGGCCAACATCACTATTTTCACTCAGAAATTTCACTAGTGCTCGGCAATGAACAAAATTGCTCATCACAAACAACTTTTCTTGGCACAAAGAACTTTTTCTCAGCACAAGCAACTTTGCTCAACACAAGCCAAACTTTCTTGGCACAAAACATCCAGAAAAACTATCCTTGAAAGATAAACAACTAAATACTTTTCCAGAGTGTCAACTGATCAAGTGCCCTTTTATTTTCCTTAACTCAACCATTCACTTGGTCTTCTTGTTAAATCTTCTTCATCAACAATAGATATGGTACTCAAACAAATAACAATAGTCTCACCAGTTAAGGTTTGACATCAATGACAAAATAACAATTGCTTGCATTGTCACTTTCCAACAATCTCCCTCTTTGGCATTGATGGAAACACAAAATATTAAAACAATGATTTAACAAGCATAGTTACCATACAATCCAAAAATTCACCTGTGTTCCTTGATATGAACAAATCTTCATTAATGTCTTTAGCTTCATTTTGATTCACATCTGTAAAAAATTTCTCCCTCTGTGTCTGTAATCACATTGTAATCATCTATGTCTAATCATTTGTATACTCCCTCTGAGTAGATAATCACTTCAATTTTTTCAATAGTAACTTCTGCCTCTATATAGGTAATCTTTCCCTCTTTATACTTCTTCCTTTATGTAATCTCTCCCTCTTGGTAATCTCTCTTTCTTTAGGTAATCTCTCCCTCTTTAGGTAATATCTCCCTCTTTGACAACAATGCCAAAGACGTCGATATCTTTATCATGTAGATCTTCAGTATCATGTTGATCATGTCATCTTGATTATGACTGATTTTCTTTTCTATCCTTGTCCAACTTCACAACTTTAGTCAGTTTCCTAAAGTGTGACTGACTGTGCATCAATATGTCAGGTATTCTGAATGTAATATTTGATACAACAGTACCATACAGAACTTAATTAGCCTTAGTTATGGGAATCACCCCCATTTTACTTCGCAGATACTCATTAGCATCCTTGGGTAGTGCCTTTGTAAATATGTCTGCTAATTGTTCTTTAGTGTTCACATAATCCAATCTCACTTTTTTTATTTTGAACTAGCTCTCTCAAGTAATGATACTTGATAGCTATGTGCTTTGTCTTTGAGTGCATAATAGGGTTTTTAGAAATATTAATGGTACTTGTGTTATCACAATATATGACAATTGGTTCAGTGATTTCTTCCTTCATACCTTTCAGTAGTATCTTCAACCACACAATGTTAGGATAGTTGACTGCTGCTACCACATACTTGGCTTCAGCTGTAGATTGTGAGGTGTAGTTCTATTTCTTGCTTGTCCATGAGATCAATCTTTTTCCTAAAAGAAATGCTCCACCAGTAGTTCTTTTTCTCTCATCAACATTTCCAGCCCAATCAGAGTCAATGTAAACTTTGAGTTCAAACTTGTCATTCTTCTTGTAGTATAGACCATTGTCATTAGTTCCTTTCAAATATCTTAGAATCCTTTTTACTGTCATCATGTGAGTTTCCTTGGGGTTAGAAAAAAACCTTGCAACAATTCCAACAGCTAGGGCAATGTTAGGTCTACTCTGTACAACATACTGTAGTTTTCCAATCATTGATCTGTAGAGTGTTTGGTTCACTTCTTTTGTTTCATCATCTTTTGTCAGCTTCTGTCTAGTAGCCATGGGTGTACTCGCTGGTTTGGACTCTTCCATTCCAAAAGTTTTCAGTATCTCCTTGATATATTTAGATTGAGTGATATAGATACCATTCTTCATTTGATAAATTTGTAAGCCAACAAAGAATTTTATCTCACCAAACACAGAAATTTCAAATTTAGTTTGCATCTCTGTTGCAAATTTTTGGCATAACACATCTTGTCCACTAAATATGATCTCATCTATAGAAATTTCAGCTAATAATGTATGTTTTCTTTGCTCTATATTTAAGTATAGGTTGTTGTTGTCATTGGTCCTTGCAAATCCAATCTTGATCAGATAATTGTGCAATCTCTCATACCATGCTCTTGGCACTTGCTTCAGTCCATATAATGCTTTGTGCAATCTACAAACTATATTCCTTTTGTTTGGGTCAACAAAACCATCAACTTGCTCAATATACACTTCCTCTTCCTAGATACCATTGAGAAATGCAGATTTCACATCCATCTAATCAACTTTGAATCCTTTATAGGCTTCCTATGCAAGTAAGGTTCTGACTCCTTCCAATCTTGCAACTGGGGTGAATGTTTCACCATATTCAATTCCTTCCTCCTATGCATAACCCTTGCATACCAGTCTAGCTTTATTTCTTGTCACATCTCCCTGTTCATTCAGTTTATTTCTGAATACTCACTTTGTACCAATTACATTTTTATCCTTCGGCCTAGGTACAAGTGTCCAAGTCTTGTTCTTCTCAATTTTTTCAATTTCCTCATTCATTTCCTGTATCCAATCTTCATTTTCTAAAGCATCTTTCACTATTTTGGGCTAAAATTCACATAACAGAAATGTGCCATTTTTCAACTTACTTCATGTCATAACTACAGAATCCTTTGATCCAATGATTTGATCAGAATTTTGGTGTCTCCTCACATATTTTTCTAGAGTAGGCTTAGGTCTTACTTCATATTCAATGTTTGTGTTCAGTTCTGGTTGATTCTGAGACTCAGCATCTCCATCAGATAGCTCGGCATTCACTTGCTATTGCTCGACAACTCCACTTTGTGACTCGGTAGGTGCATGATGTTGCTTGGAAGTGGCCTTAGGTAATGTATTAGAATCTTCCTCATCCAGATATATGAATGATCTGTAGCTTTCAGGCTCTTATGTACTTTCAGCTTCATTTCTTTCTGCAAACTCATCAATTCTAACATTTGCACTTTCCACAACTTTGTTAGTATTAGAATTCAAACACTTGTATGCTTTGATTTTTGTTGAATAACCAAGGAATATACCTTCTTCACCTTTAGCATCAAGTTTTCCATTTCTATTGTCCTTCAGTATAAAACATTTGCTTCCAAATACTTTAAAGTACTTTAGACTAGGTGCATAACCATACCAAAATTCATAAGGTGTAGCATTTATACCTTTCTTGACTTGAACTCTATTTAGGGTATAGATTGTAGTACTTACAACTTATTTCTAGTATTTCTGTGCAACATTCTTCTCCATCATTAGTGTTCTTGCACAGTCCATGATAGATTTGTTCCCGCATTCAACAATACCATTTTGTGGAGGAGTCCTGGGTGCAGACATCTGTCTCTTTATGCCTCGGTCATTGCAAAACCTGTTGAACTCATTAGAAATAAACTCTCCACCTCTGTTAGCTCTTAAGAATTTCAATCTTTTTCCTATTTCCTTTTCTACTTTAGCTAACAACCATTTAAATAACTAGAATGCATCAGGTTTTTCCTTGAGAAACATTACAGTCATCATCCTTGAATAATCATCAACAAATAGAATAAAGTATCTAGCACCACAGTTGCTTATTTCTCCAATGGGACCACAAAGATCAGTATGGACTAATTCTAGAATTTCCTCTGAAATATGTGCTTTACTCTTGAAACTAGACTTAGTAATCTTTCCTAGTTGACATTGTTTACACATAGCATTCTCAGGTTTCTTTAACTTAGGTAGCCCTCTAACCTTTTTCAATTTACGTTTGCTTACCAAGTTATCAAAGTTCACATGACACAACCTCATATGCCATAACCAAACATCATTGTACTGTGCAAACAAACATGTTTCTTTAGATAAATCCAAATAGAACAAGTTACATTTAGTCTGATCACTACTTCCAACTAATTCTCCAGTAGAATCATAGGTCTTTGCTTTTCTGTGATGAAACTCAACTTTGTAACCAGAAGTGTTCATCTGTGCAATACTCAGCAAATTGTAATTAAGATCATCAACCCAATATACATTATCACATCAGATTTTGTCAATCAATTTAATCAATCCTTTACCTTTGATAAGACATGGTGCATCATTACCAAATTTTACATATCCTCCTTTGCATTGGTTTAGGGTTTCAAACTTATCCTTTTCACCAGTCATATGATGGGAACAACCACTGTCAATGATCCAATGATTACTTTTACTCTTATAAGAAATTAATGCAATTTTCTCATCATCATTAGAATCTTCTTTCATTGCAACATAAACAACTTCTATATCATTGTCATCAGAATTGTCAGTATCATTGTCAGAAGTTTCTTCAGCAACATAACAAGATTTCTTACCTTTGTCTTTATAATCCTTATATTTCCTGAAGTCTCAGTCATCCTTTTTGTCTTTGTATTCTTTGTATTTGTTGTCCTTTATTTCATCTTTTTCATTCTTATCAGGACATCTAGCAGCTATATGACCAACTTTATTGCATGAAAAAATAATAATAGGAAGTTTACCTCTGTATTTTCCTTTTCCTCTAGATAGCCTTTTTGCCATAAGTGCTTCAAGTTCTTCAAGATCATCATTAGTAGTGTCACTATCATTGTTCACATGTTTCTTTCCTTTCTTAGATTTATTGAGAACCAATTGTGATCTAAAAGTAGAATCAATACCTTGCGGATTGTAGTTATCATAATTTGACATTTCAAATGCAGTGAGTCTGCCTATCAAATTTTCCAGATTCAGATTATTGTTAGGAGTACATCTCAGTTCTTGAATTGTAGAAAATCTAATAGCATATACAAGAAGTAAAGTTCTTAGTACCTTGCTCATAATAGTGTTCTCATCTATTGTTCCATTATCTCCTTTAATGACATTTACAACTTCTTTTACTCTACCATAATACTGATTAACATTTTCACCTTCTTGCATTTTCATCTCATCAAACTTACCTCTTAGACTTTTTGATTTAGCTCTCAGCACATTTGTGTCTCCACCATAGACAATTGCAAGTTTATCCCACATTTTCTTTGCATTTGTGTAGCTCTTTATATCATGAAACTCTGAATAGCTCAATGAGGATGCAATCTCCAACATTGCTTGATTGTGCTCTTGCTTTTCTCTTAGTTGTGCAGCTGTGAGAGTAGTAGTAGGTGTTACATATTCATTTTCAATAAGTCACTTAGCATCATCTCCAATAATGGCCAGATGCAGTTTCATCAAACACTGCCATGTAGGGAAGTTATCTTTGTTCAACTTAGGAACCTCCTTATACATCTTGATCTTTACGCTCCAAGTACCTTCAAACTATTTTCAAGAGACCAAAGCTCTGATACCAATTGTTAGAATGAATCTAGAATAACTGAGAGGGGAGGGGTGAATCAGTTATCCTCAGGTCTAGATGTAGCAAATAAAACTTTCTATATTTTAGATCTACTTGGCAACAATAGCATATGTCAACAACTTTAATCATGCAGTTTACTATCTAATGTAATTAGCTTGTAAAAACATAACAGTAAAACAAACCATAAGCATTCACACAAGTTGACACAATTATTTAACGTGGAAACCCAATATGGGAAAAACCACCAGTAACATGCTACCAAGTTTCACTCTTCTAAAGTGAGCTCTGTGAGGAGCCAACCCTATTAAAGGTTACAATAACACACTGTTAGGTGTGACATGGTTAAAGGATTTAATCACCCTGCTAGGAGTGACCTTGTTAGACGACTTAGAAAATTCCACCCGAATGTCACCTTGTTAGAGGATTTATACAAATGACTGTTAGGTCAACCTTGTTAAAGGATTTAACTGATACAATGGTTAGAAAGTAATTAGTAGTTGTGATCTAATACATACAACTTACTTTTCCAATTTAGATCCAATTACAGCTCTGATGTTAACTTGCTGGATGGTCTGAATTGTCATTTCAATCTTCTGATCTGCTTGGAAATCCATCAAGCAATCACACATGCAACTCTCTACTTCTGTATTCAGCTCTCTCTGCTAGGTCATGCCAATCAGTAAATCAACTATGAAAACTTCTTGCATACACACATCCACTTCCACTTGCACACTTAGCAACACACTCAATGAATAACCCCCTGAGGTTATCATATACCTCTCTGTCTAGGTCAGATAAATCTTTTGCCACTTAATCAAGATCGTAGATCTTAGGTTAGGTCAAATCCAATGAATCATTCCATCATTGCATTACATTTACTTCTCCAAAGTAGTCTCTAATTAAATCTTGAAACCATGCATTAATTACGGTTACCCATACATTAAATGACGTGGATAAATATTTAATTAACATTACATATCCCAATAAAATTAACTAAGTCGGCTAGATGTCTCAAATCTCATCATTAATCCAATTACTGTAAGTCGGCCAACATCACTATTTTCACTCGACAATTTCACTGGTGCTCAGCACTGAAAAAAATTGCTCATCACAAAAAACTTTGCTCAGCACAAACAACTTTTGCTCGGCACAAGAAACTTTTCTCGGCACAAGCCAAACTTGCTCGGCACAAAACAGCCAAAAAAATTGTCTTTGAAAGATAAACAACTAAATACTTTTCCAGAGTGCCAACTGATCAAGTACCCTTTTATTTCCTTAACTCAACCATTCACTTGGTCTTCTTGTTAAATATTCTTCATCAACAATAGATATGGTACTCAAACAAATAACAATAGTCTCACCAGTTAAGGTTTGACATCAATGACAAAATAAAAATTGCTTGCATTGTCACTTTCCAACAACCATGCCAATTAAAAGGAAAAGGAAAAGGTACTATTATGTTGAACAATCAAATCAAATGTGAAAATGATTATTGGGAAAAAGGACTTAACTACAATATGTTGAGTGTTTCATAGTTGCATAAAATAGGTCACCGATTTGCATTTGAAATAGAAAAGCTAGAATCTATGATGGAAAAGGAAAGTTGATCGGTACTAGAGAACAATCTTAAGGTAACCTATTCTATCTTGACATAGCTGAAAATAATTGCTTATTGGCAAAGAATGAAGATATATGGCTACGGCATAAAATAAAATTTCATGTAAATTTTGACAACATGGTTAAGATTAGTAGAAAAAGAAACGTTAGAGGCTTACCGATCTTATCTAAACCAGACCATGTAATGTGCAAAAATTGTAAAATGGGAAAGATGTCAAAATCTAGTTTCGAGAGCAAGAATTTTTCATCTACTAATATTGTAGAGTTAGTTCATATAGCCCTATGTGGACCAATGAGAACACAAAGCTATTATGGAGACAAATACTTTATTTTATTTGTTGATGACTACTCTAGGATGATGACTCTCATGGTCCTAAAAGAAAAAATTGAAGAATTTAAGATGTTTAAGTGGTACAAATCTAAAGTGGAAAAAGAAACTGGTAGAGATCTAAAGTGTTTAAGATATGATAGAGGAGGTAAATTTATTTCTGATGAGTTCACTAAATGTTTTAATAAGTATGGAATCAAAAGACAAGTTTTTGCATCGAGGACACCACAACATAACTAAATTGCTAAATGAATAAATAGATCATTTGTTGATTTTGCCAGAACATTGATGATTGAAAAGAATGTTGCACAAACATACTAGAGAGAAGTATTAAGCACAACCCTTTACACGCTGAAATGAGTATAACTGAAGAAAGATTCAAACAAAACACCTTATGAGCTATGGTATGGTTATACACCTAATGTGACCTATTTTAGAATATTTGGTAGTCGGTGTTATATTTTGAAAGATGATCGAAATGGAAAATTAGATTCAAAAAGTGATGAAGGAATATTTATTGTATATTCTACTAAGAGTAAAGAATACAAATGTTTGAAAAAGAAAACTAACAAAATCATTGAAAGTGCAAATGTGAAAATTGATGAATTTATTGAGAAAAATGATGAGGACAACATGAAGGAACCTAAAGATTACAGTAGATCTGTTTACAGGGAAGAGCTTGATACTATACCAATGCAGATGCCTACAATTACTGGGCAACAAGGTAATTTCTGTAACACCCCAAAATTGGCATCTTACAACCCTAACCAATTTTGTTGCATTTGTCATTCTTCTAAATCATCAAAGTCCTATTGTATTAGGCAATTCTAAGTTTTGACTGAATCTACTCGACCTAAGTGTCAAATGCAAAAAATTCTAAATCTGCATTAATCATACATTATATTTAATTCCTAAAATATCAATTACCTGGCTGAATAAACCCTATGATCAAATTAATTTAATTACAAAGTTCTAGCACTTTAATTAAATTAAATTCACCCTTTTAGCTAAAATACACAAAAAGGAATTAAATAATATTTGATTATTAAATAAATATGATCATTTCAATAATTGAACTTAATTGTTCAAATAATTGAGAAAATATATTTATGAGGTCATATTCTATTTATTTAATTAAATATTCTCTCCAAAATATTCTCTCCAGTTAAGAAATAGAAAATTTGAGTTAATTGTAATTTAAAAGAGAAACAAATCAGTTAAACTCAAAAACACAACAGTTCACTGTTTCTCTCAAGGAGACTTGCTAATCTAAACTGGAGAGAATTCATTGTTGCATCGAATCGCTGTTGTATTTTCAAATTCAATAGTTTTCATGCAATAGACTAATATCATTTTCTAAGATTAATCATGTCTAGTTTAGCTTCTTTCAAGCATTCTTAGATTAATCTTATTTCTAGTTTTCTATCATGTTCATTTCATAGCTTAATCTCATGCTTATTTATTAGATTAGTCTGGCAATCTTTCATTCCTAGATTAATATTGCACTTACTTTTCTAGATTAAATCCTCAATTCTTAGATTGGTCTAGGTTGTAGGACTCTCGATTCTGAGAGCTATTCAAAAACCCCGTCTAGATAGGAAGCAATAGGTTGACTCACGCAGGCATGCAAGATGGATCATTTCATATCCATTCTTGTATGTGACAGGTGAACAATGACCATGTTGAAGTGTATGGTTGAATAAGAAGGCCACATTTAATGTATACATTTCTGGCACCCACCGTGGGCAGAAAATCAATTTCTAGCCTCATATTATAATTTTTTTGTCAATTCTATTTTTTGTTAGATTATACATTCGTTTTGAGTTGAATCTAACTCCACCATTGCGTCTAGAATGTCGTTTCAACTAAAAATGACTGTAAAAATGTCTATATTCACCCAAAATTGAATATGTGGCAAAAACATTTGCATATAGAGGCTGTATGACCTCTACACGCAATTCGAGGTAGATCCTCTATCTACACACAGATCAAGGCAGAAAAGAGATTGTTCACATAGATAAAGAGAGAAACATAGATTGTTTAAATTTTTTGATATGGCCTAACCCTTAATAACCCTCCGCATACTATACTCTACTTGTATCTAATCACTTTACAATTCAAACACTCAAAAATCTTGTGCTTATCCGAAGCCCAAGCACAAGGTCACGTGCTTCTCTTCGAATTGTATAATTCTTGTTACCATATTTTAAGAGCTAAAATAACTTTAACCTTGTCAATGTGGGACTAAGCCCACAACCCTATGCCCTCCTTTTTCCCTGCCTCCACCCTCCCATCACGGTGACCTCTGCTCTAGAAAGCCACTAACACCTCTTCCCTATGGTTTAAACCCTTCCCCCCACATGGTCTCCACAAACCGTTCGCTGCTACTTTCAACCCCCTTTACGGCCACTTCCTCACTCCTCGCCCGCCTCCTCCCCACCTCCTTCTTCCTACCCTCCCACCGCTCCACCTGTCCTCCCCTACAACTCCAAACCCCTCCACCCACTGCTCGACACGCACAACTCTGCTATGCCACCACTCTAATCTGTGACCGCCTCTTAGCCCACCCTCTACTCCTTTGTGTTGCTCAAACCTTCTGTCTTCCTGCCACCAACTCTCTACTTTTCCACTCTACCACCCAATCCCACCACCTTTGCTTACCCATGGGGGCGTTAAAGTTGACAGGCATTTAACCATCATTTATCAGAGTTATTAGATTTTGACGACGGCCTCCAGATGGTCAAAGTTAACCTTGGGAATTGATGATGTCAGCAGGGTTTTAAATTTTTTTTATCTCTCACCATTGAGATTTTTAAATTTATAGTTTGACTTCAAACCCCCATATCTTGCTTGTTTTAGCTCCTTTTTGAGTGCATTTTTTTTAATTTTGAGTAGATTTTCCCAATGATCATAGTGGTGGAGTTATTTTCTATTTTTGGCCTTTGGAGTGATTAGAAATTGTGCTTTTTGGTGACTATACCTTTCTAATCCTACATTTTACAACTTACAGAGCTTCGTATATGCTCATACAGTAACCTTTTTGAGTTCTTTTTTTGAAAGTGTGTTATTTCTCATCTAGTTTCTAAATATGCAATTGGATTTATGATTTTCTTATTTTTCTAACACTGATGAGTTCTGAGCTTTGTTGTTCTCTGAATTATCTAGTTGGTTATAGCCTAACAGTGATTTGCAGGACGTTGAGAACGAAGAATAAAACATAGACTACTAAAGAATCATCTTGCAGGTTGCCTTGATCGATAGAACGCTAAACATTGTGCTTGCATATTGTTTTATTTTATTAAAATAGGAATGCACATGCAAGAATTTTTAAAATGAACTTCTATTTGATGTTTTAGGGGATGACAATAATGTCAAGAAACCATGCTCTTGCCCTTTTGGGATGATCAGAAATCCAGAAACATCATTGTCATCTTCTTATGTGTCTGAAGTGTCTTCTAGTTTTTAAACCCAAGGAATTGCATGGACGTATCCTCTCCCCTCACCTTCGTGGATCTTGGGTGAAAGAGAAATCCATACAAATCTCTTAGTGTGGCTACCTTCCGATATCTTTAACAGAGCCGGTGAGAGTGGATTTCCCAACCGATAACAGGATAAAGCCAAGCCCTTCCAAACCGGTATATAAAAATTGTCATTGTGATTAGCGTCATAGGGAACATATGTTGAATATGTTATATCGGGAAGAAGATCTCCCTCAGTACCCTTGTGGTGTGTTAAAACCTATAGAAATTAACTTCTATAGGCTGGGAGGCCTCCATAACGGAGCTAATCTACCACAATTATAACCACCTAAATGGATGCCCTGACTACACACTTTGTTCTAGTAACCAAAATCCCTCTATCTATTGGTGCAGAAGGTCAGAGACCAACTAAGATGTCCCACACTTTCACTGCTCTTAGTAGAGACAACAGTCCCTTAGGAAGTCAATACCCTTGGGATTCGAAGCTTGGTGTGCCTAAGAAGTGAGTGCACTGTAAGGAGGAGCCCGTGCCTCCAAGCTTCTAAGTTTTCCAATATGAGTAGGTGTGGCTAAACTTAAGTTCAAGTGGGAATTCAATATATATTTCCATGGCTTACCTAGGATTGTGGTGTGTCTGTTCTTTTTACACCAAACATTCTGCTTGATGTGTCTTGCGTGAGTGAAACATCAAAACATTCAGCTCAAACATCAAAGTGCTCAAACAATTCCAAATCTGCACTTCTAGGTGTTAGCTATCAACTCTTGTCCGAGTTTTTGCATCTGCTATCAAACCCTGAGAATCTATCAACTTGTCAAAATTGCTATTCTGTTGTGAAGGTTCTGTCCATATTTTCACAAAATTTGTGTTCTCATCAAATGTTGCTACTAGTTTGTCTTTAACTGCAATCTATTGACAGTCTGACTCACTTGTTCTCTCAAAATCTCACTTTGTTGTGCTATTCCAAGTGACCCATTATCTATTTGAATCTTATCATCTTTATCTACAATGTCCTTATCCTGAGTTGTGAAAGCGGGTTCATCAACCTTGACTCAAGATCGGAGTCATTGCTATCTATGTCTCAGTTGGACACTATCTCCTTTGTCCTTTGGTCTTGGATTTAATCAGCACTTTAGATATCACTTCAGCACCTATCAGTCAATCAACTGATTCATCATACCTTCTCTTCAATCTTCTAAGAAAGTGCATCAAGACTATCTTACAATGTCTAAAAGAAAAGAAGAGATTCTTATGGAAACTTTATCAAAACAACTTGAATCTTTGAAGTCTAAACTTCAGGAATTGAACAAGAAAGAAAAGGATACTTCATCTGATGAATCCTCATTAAGATCAACCTATCCTTTTCTATTTGATCATGATTCTCACATCTCTCCACTTCCTTCCAACATGGGTAAATCTTGAGTATGACAATCACATCTTTGATTAAGAACAGTTTTATGACAATCCTATCTTTGATCAAGAGAATGTAGAGGGAACTATGACAGAATCAGATGACAGTATTTTCTATCCACAAAAGAAAGATATTGAAATTCAAGAAGCATCTAATTATCCTTTAGGAATACTCTTTACTCCTTTGGGACAATCTTATAACTCAGCATTGGAAGAACTTCTTGAACATAATCTCATCACATTGCCTCAAGCCACATCATGTGGATTCAGATTCTTGAGTCCCTATTGTGCATATCATTGACATAACAAGCATAAAAATTAATCTTACATGGAGTTGAAACATAAAATCCAAGATCTCATAGATGATGGCATAATCAAAGTGTAAAATCCTAACGAATCATCTAGTGAAGATACTAATCTCAAGCATGATCAATATCAAGAATCCATGTCTAGCAATGGTTCCCATAGCACATCTACTTCTTCCATAGCTCCTCCATCTCCTAAAGCTTCAACATCTCTATCAAGAACCGAGCATAATGCCAGCTATGTCTACTCTCAAGGACTACCTCTAAAATAGATCCAAGCTAATCAGCATACAGATTCAAGCCTTTCTCAGGCTTCAAAGATCATAGACCTAAAGCTTCCATGTTCTTCAATGCTTATCATGCCTATTCTAAAGGATTCTCCATCAGCATGGCAATAATATTTCATGCAATTAAACACTCCTACCTCATCCTTAGAAGTGGCTCCATGTCAAGGAGACAGTCCAATGTGCGAAGAAACAAATATCAGCAATGATCAAGATCAAGACACCATCCATCTTTATCCAATGGTTGACCAAAGTCACATATCTGAAGATTCTTCTGATGATCCTTGGATCTCCTTCCATTTCTTCCCAGAAGAAACTCTTACATCTCATAAATCTTATCCATCTCCCAAGAAAGATTAATATATCCTTCCACCATCTCTAAGGAGTCTATTGAAAAATAAGAGAAAACTACCCTTTCTGAACCATCTAATGATCCTTGTCAAGATCAGAGCATCCCATCATCTCC
Organism: Thuja plicata; assembly: GCA_018584345.1. Taxonomy (NCBI): domain Eukaryota; kingdom Viridiplantae; phylum Streptophyta; class Pinopsida; order Cupressales; family Cupressaceae; genus Thuja; species Thuja plicata. The sequence continues at coordinate 4,211,243 of MU223621.1, forward strand.
TTTTCATGCTCCTCCATATCAAACTCAAGAAACCATCATTCCTAAAAATATCTTGCATAACAATAAATCTAATCAAGCTTCAGATGCTCCTATAAAAGCTACTCATGCTCTTGTTGATATACAGATGAATTATAAAGAGAAGAGCCTTGGTCATGCAGATCACTCTAAATATGTTGATATCCCCCCCACACTTTATATCCCTCCATTTAAACATAAGCATCCACCTTATCCATCCTCCAAATCCATCCTTGGTCCCTATATCCCAAAACTAAATCCTTCAAACCTTCCATCTATATTGGGTCCTTATATCCCTCCATCTAACATGACTATTACTACTAGCTTGTCATCCGCTTACCCTATCTCCTATCAAGATCAACAAAGCCATAAATCCTTGAACTCTCCCTATAAACCCATCCATATGAACTAGTCATATCAGTCTTATTCATCCGCAATTCCCAAGTCTTTTGGAAGCAATTTGGATGCGCAATGAAGAAATCATAAATACGAGAATCCACTTACATATGAAGATCACTATGTCCAGTCTAATCGACATGTGACTACAAAGAGACCACAAAGGTCCACTAAGCAAAGAAGAAAGCAAAAGAAAATGTGGATTCCAAAATCCCTCATTAAAGAAGTGAATGTTAAAACATCCAAAAGAAAAGTACAAGCTATGTGGATTCCCAGGTCTATTCTAAAGGACTTGGATACAAAAAGAAAATCAACAGCTATGTGGATTCCCAATTCTCTCTTACAAGGCTTGAATAAAAAGGAAAAGTCAGAGTTGGTATCCAAGCTTCCAAAGTCTTCCACTTCAGCTCCATCTAAACATCTCCCATCTTCTAACTCTATTTTTGGTCCTCATGCCCCAAAATCCATTACCTTGAATACTTCACTACCTTCTTCATCCATCTTGGGTCCTTGTGTACCAAGATCCATATCATCTCATACATCAAAGTCTACAGATATTCCATCCATTTTTCCTCCATCCATCCACTACCCTTCAAGGTGTGTGTCGATGTTGATCTTATCATCATTTCCATCTACCTCTACACAAAATTTCCAGTACCTTATCCAATATCCTGCACCTTCCACCTACCCATCCATCTCCTATCCTTCCATTCCTCTTATGCACTCCATTGCATAAATCATTGGCTACCATATCCCTTATCCTCCATATCATTCTTCTCTACCATCACCCTATCAACATCTTTGAGCCTACTTTCAATGGCCTTGGCCTACCATAGCATATATTTCCAAGGAGCACTATCTAAAGAGAAAGAAGCTAAAGTTCCTCCATAAAATCAAAAGTAAAAAAAAAAAAAAAGTGCCTTGCTGAAAACCTAGTAAATAGGCACCTTGGTAGCAAAAGTAAAGATAAATCAATCCGTCCTATGGTGAAAACCACTTCTTGTGGTGCCTTGGATAAGTACCATGATGAAAACCTGGCAAACAAGCATCATGTGTAATTCCTCCTACTTTCACTCTTCACTTGGGGGTAAGTTCCTTCCATGTCATCTTCTCCATCATATCTTACATCTAGCCAGCTTGTGAACATCAATATTCCTTCTGTTGATCTTGACAAGGTTGAGCCTCTCCATGAGCACTATGCATCCTAATATTTATTATCCTTTCCATCAGCCTGCTCACTTTCTCTCATCCATTATACCCTATCAATATCTCGCTTATCCCAAGCCTATCCTTCCTATCTCTATGCATTCCTTCCATAATCCAAAACATGCACTTATACCTCCATCAACCTTTATCCTGTTCATAGCTATATCCTTTCCAAAATTGACCCCTTGGTCTTGATCTAAATGAAGAATGAAAAATGCAAAATTGTTTCTCAAAATGTCTCTTGACATGTCCATTCCTTTGGACCACATGCTTTCATGATATCATGTCATTATCTTATATGCTATCCATCACTACTCCATGAGCCTACATTGCTATATTATTTTTTTCCTAGCTTGGGTAATCTTAAGGAGACTGTCTTTGAGGGTCACATTCACCCTCTTCATCAATCATTGTCTTTTCATGTCATCCATTAGCTTTCTAATCCATCTACAATGTCCTACACCTTGCTATACATTGGGGAAAAACTAATGTGATCTTGCTTGAGATCGAGAAATCTCTAAAAAGACTAAAAAATAACAAAATGTCCTAAAAAAAATCTAAAAATCATAAAAAGTTTTAAAAAATGATCATCTTGGTGAAAACCTAGCAATAGGCACTTTGATGCATCAACCAAAAAATTCTCTATTGACTATCTTTCAATGAACAAGTATCGAGGCAATCTAACCCTGACTCCTGCAAATTAAGCCTCATTCTGGGGACAGTCTTTTGAAAGGTAGACATCTCTTAGGTATATAGGCAATCTAAGTCAGATTCCTAGGAGTCAACATGCTCTTAGTTACCTCCAAGACACCAAATTACATGGATTGAAACTGGTTATACTCTAGGGAAAACCTTCCAGGTCTAGGGGCACTGTCCTACTACTTTTTAGAATCTCTCTTGCATTAGTCACTAGTGGTTTTCACTGCATTTTCTTGATGATGCCTAGCTATTACTGATATTTCTCTACTTGAGAATCTCTCTCACGTTAGTCACCAGTGGTTCTCACTATGTCTATCTATTGTCTCCATACTGATCAGATTTTCACGCAATCGACATATATCTACAAATCGACATCAATCCGTTGAAATTGGAGTTGTACTCAACGCTCTATCTATCAATGCTCCATCTTGGTGATTCTTTTTCTTCATTTTTACATAGCTTTTAGTCACTTTCATGACACTCTAGTTCCTCTAAGAACCCTTCTGACTTGGCATTGATCCAGAGTCATAAGCCTAGGGGCAATCAAATCAAGTTTTTCCTCACCGTATGAGTCAAGTCAATCATCTGTTATTAGTTAGGGACATGGGTCCCCAATCAAATCTCATTTATTAGGTATCTAAGCAATCTAACTCAGATCCCTAAGGATCAAGCTTCATTCTAGAGATGATTCTCAAAATCTTAATCTATTAGGTATTTGAGCAATCTAACTCAGATCCCTGAGGATCAAGCTTCGTTCTGGAGATGATTCTAAAAATCTTATTCTATTCAGTATTTGAGCATTCTAACTCAGATCCCTAAGGATCAAGCTTCATTCTGGAGATGATTCTTGAAATCTCATCTATTAGGTATCTAATCAATCTAACTTAGATCCCTGAGGATCAAGCTCCATTCTGGAGATGGTTCTCAAAATCTCACTAGGGGCATAGGTCCCCAAATTTGATCGTATCTTTGGATCACACTTGAGTTAGTAATCTTGTCACTTCTCAAGGACAACACTCTACTGACACAAAAAGGTGTTTCTCAACACCCCAATCAATAGTGTTTCTAAACACTATCTTTGGACACATCTGTGTTTCTTAACACACATTGGATATCGCAAACGTAAACAACATCTATCGATAGAAATCAAACACAATGCACTCACAAGCACAATGATTTTTTTCAATACCCCTATACATGAACACATTCAAAACCTTTGAAACATGTTGAGCTATGATTGAATTTCTCTTTGTATGTTGCCTATTCTCATTGATTTCGTTAATCTTTTCTTTTTCTAATGCTTGTTGGTGTGGTCTCGATGCTCTGGCAATGTCAAATAAATAGGGTATATGTGATAAGATCTCCTACATCAAGGAAGAAAACCCTCACATCCCTTAATCTTGTTTATTTGTACACCATGGTGAGGTCGATACTATCTCCTTGACTATTATTTATTTGCTTGTTTACTGGTGTACTCTTACTATATCAAAATGGAAACAATGTTCATGTCATCTCGGATTTTGTGCCCCAATGCTTACGTTAGTTTCCCATATCTTATACGATGAAAGTCATACTCATATTCTTATGGTTGCAGTGGCACTAGTAAGGATTGTATCGACTCCGATGTTCCACAAATTCTCTATGATGATAAATGTTCCAATGGGTCCAACAACCACATCCTAGGGATTGCATCTAGAATAGGATTGTATCTAGAATAGGATTTCACTTTCATTTGCATCTAGCATAATATTTTACATTCATTCTAGACTTGCATTCTAGACAATGTTTTGATGTTCACTTCATTGTGTTCTCCTTGATTTATACGATAAGGGGTTCTTCTTCACCATTCTGGCTTCATCACTACTTCCCAAGTGTTTTATCCTCGCTCTCTCTCTTCAATTCCAAATGCTTTGAACTAGAATCTATTTTTCAAAAGTGTTCCATTTTCAAGATCGAATTTGAAATCTGACACTTCTATATAGCTCAAAATCGCATTTTAAATCTTGCAACTGACACGATTAGACACTTGTGCAGTCAACTTTCTGACATCACTTTCTTGTCAAAATCATATCCAATCAACATTCTCTCCAAAATTTGACATTTCTTTCAGATTCTTCTGTAATCTATTCTGAGTTCTTCTTGACCTTCAATTCAACATCTCTCTATGATTTCTCACTTTCAATCACCATTTTAGCGTGTCATCTTTCCATTTTGCTCCTGAGGGGGCAGGATGATTACATAGTCTAATCACTTCTATCTATTTCAATCTAATCTAATTTCAATCTATTAGGTGTGTGAGAGATCTAACCTAGATTCGTGAGGATCAAGCTTCCTTCTTGAGATGATTCTCAAAATCTCATCTATTAGGTGTATGGGCAATCTAACTCAGATTCCGGAGAGTCAAGCTGCATTCTGAAGATGGTTCTTAAAATCTCACTGCTAGGTATTGGGGCAATCTAACCCCGACTCCTAAAGATTGAGCCTCATTCAGGGGACAATCTTCTGAAAGGTGATAATCTATTAGGTATCGGGGAAATCTAACCCAGATTCTTGAGAATCAAGCTTTGTTCTGGAGATGAACCTCAAAAAATTGATTTAACCGGCCTATCACCAATCTAACCTAGACTTCAGAGAGTTAAGCTCTATTTTGGAGATGACTCTGAAATATTTATTAATCGATCTTTACATCATCAATTCTCAAAATTAATTTCAAACTATTCTTCTGTCAGACTATTCTTTGAATCAATGCGCTACTCACACATCAATTCAAAGAGGGGCAAAATGTAACACCCCAAAATTGGCATCTTGCAACCCTAACCAATTTTGTTGCATTTCTCATTCTTCTAAATCATCAAAGTCCTATTGTACTAGGCAATTCTGAGTTTTGACTGACTCTACTCGACCTAAGTGTCAAATGTAGAAAATCTTAAATCTGCATTAATCATACATTATATTTAATTCCTAAAATATCAATTACCTGGCTAAATAACCCTATGATTGAATTAATTTAATTAGAAATTCCTAGCACTTTAATTAAATTAAATTCACCCTTTTAGCTAAAATACATAAAAAAGAATTAAATAATATTTGATTATTAAATAAATATCTTCATTTCAATAATTGAACTTAATTGAGAAAATACATTTATGAGGTCATATTCTATTTATTTAATTAAATATTCTCTCTAAAATATTCTCTGTAGTTCAGAAATAGAAAATTTGAGTTAACTGTGATTTAAAAGAGAAACAAATCAGTCAAACTCAAAAAGACAACAGTTCACTAGTTCTCTCAAGGAAAATTGCTAATCTAAACTGGATGTCAAGGTGTTAACTATTTCTCTCAAAGGAAACTTTCTATTCTGAATGGGCTCTCAGTCTACAAAAGAACTCTCTTGTTCTCATTCAGGGGAGAGAATTCATTGTTGCATTGAATCCCTGCTGTATTTTCAAATTCAATAGTTTTCATGCAATAGACTAATATCATTTTCTAAGATTAGTCATGTCTAGTTTAGCTTCTTTCAAGAATTCTTAGATTAATCTTATTTCTAGTTTTCTATCATGTTCATTTCATAGCTTAATCTCATGATTATTTCTTAGATTAGTCTGGCAAGCTTTCATTCCTAGATTAATATTGCACTTACTTTTCTAGATTAAATCCTCCATTCTTAGATTGATCTAGGTTGTTGGACTCTCGATTCTGAGAGGTATTCAAAAATCCCATCTAGATAGGAGGCAACAGGTCGACTCACGCAGACATGCAAGATGGATAATTTCATATCCATTATTGTATGTGACTGGTGAACAATGACCATGTTGAAGTGTATGGTTAAATACGAAGGCCACATTTAACATATACAATGTCACTGGGCAACATGTAGCACAGACCAAGAATCAGAAAAATGCTGAAGATTAAGATCATTAACCAGAAGACATTGAACCTACATAAGAAGATAATGAAGAACATAGAGTTGAACCTATACTTGCTAAATATGTGAGAAGACATCATCCATGGAATCAGATTATTGGAGATAAAAGAGAAGGCATGATGACAAGAAGTAAGTTTAGAGATGACACTTGTTTAATTTTTCAATTTGAGCCTAACAATGTTAGAGATGCATTAGAAAATGAAGAATGGATTAATGCTATGAATGAGGAATTTGAGTAGATACAGAAAAATAAGACATGGACATTGGTATAGAGACCACGTGACAAAGATATCATTGGTGTCAAATGGATTTTCAGAAACAAACTGAATGAAGATGGGAATGTAACCAGAAATAAAGAAAGATTAGTTTGCAAAGGGTATGCACAAGAAGAAGGAATTTAATATGGATAAACTTTTGCACCCGTTGCTAGACTTGAAGGAAAAAGAATACTACTTGTATACACTACATATAAAGGATTCAAAGTATATTAGATGGATGTGAAGTCTACATTTTTTAATGGAATATTGGAAGAGGAGGTATACATTGAACAAATCGAAGGATTTGTTGATCCTAATCAGACAAACATGGTATGTAAGTTACAGAAATATTTATATGGACTAAAACAAGTACCGAGAGCATGGTATGAAAGATTGTATTCTTATTTTATAAGCATTGGATTTATTAGGAAAAGTGACAACATCAATTTGTACTTAAAAGTAGGAAATGATGATAAACCACTTATTGCTGAAATATTTGTTGATGATATCACATTTGGGGGTAATGATAACTTATGAACTTCATTTGCTGATGAAATGAGGAAATAATTTGAGATGTCGATGTTTGGTGAGATCAAATTTTTTCTAGGATTGCAAATTTTACAATAGACTGCAGGTATCTACATTACTCAATCAAAATACATCAAGAAATTACTAAAGACGTTCAGAATGGAAGAATCAAAACCAGATAGAACACCTATGGTGATAGGATGCAAAATGACACAAGAAGACAAGACACCTTAGGTAAATCAGACTTTGTATAGATCTATGATTGGTAAATTGGTGTATGTGGTACACACAAGACCTGACATATAAAATGTAGTTGGAATAGTTGTAAGATTTTATGCTAATCCCAGAGAATCACATATGAATGTTGTGAAAAGAATTTTTAGATATTTGAAGAATATTGAGGATTATGGACTATGGTATAAAAGATAAAGAAATTTTATATTGATGTTGATTGGGCTGGGAACATAGATGATAGAAAGAGAAATAATGGCGGAACATTCTTTATTGGAGAAAGATTAGTTACTTGGATAAGCAAGAAACAAGGATGCATATCTCAATCAACTACAGAAGAAGAGTATGTTGTTGCTGCTGCAAATTGTTCAAACATATCATGGAGAAAACAACTGTTGAAAGGAATGAATGAAGAGATCACTGATCCAGTGATGATTTATTATGATAACACAAGTGATATAAATATTTCAAAGAATATTTTTATGCATGCAAAGACAAATCACATATCTATTAAATATCACTACTTGAGGGAACAAGTACAAGATAAAAAGAGTGATACTGGAATATGTACAATCAAAAGAAAAAATTGCAGACATATTCACAAAACCCTTACTGAGAGATAGTTTTGAGTACTTAAGAGGTATACTAGGGGTTCATACCTTCTCTATTAATACCTAAGATGAGTAGGAGGTTGCATCAACCTAAATAAAATTAGAATATCAGACATGGTTATGCAAAAGCTAAACTAGACTGACATAGAGCTATCAATTTACTGAAAGGTACCTACTACACCGCACATCAGAGATATTTTATTTGGCTACTGAAGAGCTGTATATTTATTTTTGGCATTGTTGTCAAAGCGAGAGAGTTGATCGATGAAATATAAAGGGAGAGAAATGATCAATGAAATATATATCCACTAAAGGGAGAAAAGAGAAAGGGAGAGACATATCTAATCTATAGAGAGATTCAAGAGCTGAAAAGTCAAAACTACAGGGAGAGACTGTATGGTGAGTTTTTATACTGGCACAATTTATATTCAAGCTAGGGAGAGCTACAGAATTGTTTCAGTTGTAGAACAAATGTTTGGTATTTTTTGCATGGCATTTTATATTGCATATTTCATATTGTGTTTCCATCAATGCCAAAGGGAGAGATTGATGAACTATAACTGATTTAATGTTTGAAGTCATTTGTTGATATTCAACCAAGTTGTAGGAGTGATGATAAACATTATGAGTTAATGTATTGTCATTGATGTCAAATTATTTAAGTATTATTATGGTGGAAAACATTTTTTATGTATTGAAGATGAGGAACAAACATATTTTATGTGATAAAAAATTGATGAGTTCTATATACACTGAGAGACAGTGAACACTGAGTAAAACACAGTGTATACCGAGTACAATATTAACCAAGAAAGGGATCGCCAAAACAATAAGGTATTGACCAAGCAATTAATTCAAATTAAGGCTAAATAAGATGCAGAGATGGAAATTGATGATTTCAAGGTAAAACATAAATTTTTTTATTTGATCAAACGGCTATAAAATTTCAATGAAGATTGGATGACAAAGATTGAAACGTGTTTTTAACACAACTGTCGAGGATGGATCAAGAGGGAAAATTAACGATGGAGATTAAGAGGAAAAATTTGAAGGATGAAAATTAAATGAGACATGATGTCTATGTGTAACATCTAAAATGGAGATGTCACCAAAATGTAACATAAGATAAGGTATGAAAATGTGGAGTATGAAATAGATGTTGTTACATTTGAAATTAGAATGTTTATTGAAATGTAGGATAAGAAAATGTGTATGGAGTTTGAAATGTGAAATGTGTGAGGAAGATAAGATGTTCCTTTTAACCTTAAGTACACAAAGGAAGGATCTAAATTGATTAACCCCAAAGGGAGGATCAATGCATAAATGAATCAATCAATTGGAAATAAGAGTAAAGAAGAAGATCTTAAATTCCATTTTATAGAAAATAATGTATGATAGATTTAGAAAGATTAAGAAATTTAATTGAAATGAATTGAAAAAAATTACTAACCTCAAAATGTTATAGATATGAAGAATGTTGTTTTTGGGGGTCTGCACTCAGTTTCTGGAAAATATGCAACTAGATCTGGAATAGAAATGCAGAGACGGACAAAACCCAAAAATCTTTTTCCATTCTGGCACAATTCTGATTTTGACCCTCAAGTCAATGTCACCATTGACCTAGAATTTATGATTCTAACCTAGGGTAGAATCGACCTCAAAAGTCTCTAACAGAAAATTTGTTTCAGGATCCTGAAAGTTTTCCAAAAAGGGTATCTGAATCTACACTCCAACTCATTGTTTTGAACCTATCCCTGGAAGGAAAATGGTTTGTTTGTTGGGGGGGATGGGTTTGCCTTAGTCAAGCCCCAATTTAGGAATTAACCTTGAAATCAATAATTGAAATAAAGAATGCTAGAAAGTAGTAGAATTGAATCTAATAATGAAGTTATGATATTCAATAGATATGCAATTTTATTTTGAATGTAAACAAGTATGTAAATACGAAAGCTTAGACTCAATATTAGACACCATAAACCTCCATGATTGTATGCTTGGAATCCACCTTGAAGGGAGAATGAATGAATCTTGAGGATGCACAAAGGATATTGAAGGAAGATCGCATCCCCATAATGGATAGATCTAGGGCTTGAATGATGAATCTTGAATGCTTGAACCAAATCCCTTCAAAGGCTTGAAATATTGAATCCTTGATCTTCAATGGAGAACTTGAATGCTTGAGAGGAAGACTTGAACACTTTGAAGGCTTGAAAACATGTAGAAAAATATATGGTTGAACTTTTTTCTTCTTGGATAGTAGATTATATGTACTTGATATGACTTAGGGGTTGGCTTCTTATCCCTTAGAGAAAATGAGAGGAGAAAACTTCCTTATATATGAATCTAGGGCACAATCTTCTAGAGAGACTTACATAGGAGAATTAAATTCCAATTAGACCCATATCCCTACAAGAGAGCCTATATTAAATATAATTTAAGAATCATCACTTCAGAACCCAAAACAGCCGACCCAAAAGTGGGAAATGAACTTTTAATGACCTCCGATAGCCGACAAACTTTCAAACTAGAAAGGGGGACCTAGGTCAAAGTCAAGGTCATCCTTGACCTAGGTCAAGGTTGAGGTAGAACTTGACCCAGGGGGTCAGAACCCCTAGAAAATGTGCCAGATGGGATGGATGGTGCTCAGAGAGGCCCAATCAGGGTCCTAAATAGGCACAGAATTAGGAGAGGGTGCAAAAATAAGGGGACAATATGATGATGGTCAAAAACACATCCTAAGGAGGGCTAAACATTATTAACATGGAAGTGCTTCCATTTTAAGATGATACACTATGTAAGAGATAAGAGATTCATTTTGAATTACATGACGCTATGATGTGCACATGCAAATTTTATTCATGACTGATCGAACTGGTTAAAGACAAAATTGAGCATTTTTCTGCAAACATTGCTGAGCAAACAGAGGAAAGAGCATTACCAAGAAGAACAAGTATAAAGTATGAGATGAACTGAAGTGAAAAAATTGATCACAAGTATTATGTACTTAGCATAGATCTGAATATTTGCAAAATACAGTTGTGTTTGAATCAGATCATTACTGTATCAATCTAGCCATTGTTACATATAAATCTCTTAACCGAGTAGGAAAGTGAAATTATTTATTAGAAAATTCAGAGAATTTTGAGTGTTTTCTTTTTGACCCCATAGTGAATGCATGGTCAAGAGAGAACTGTTAGTTTTAAATCCTCTAACCAGATCACATTTAACAGTGTGCATTGCAACCTTTAACAGGGTTGGCTCTTCACCAAGCTCACTTTAGAAGAGTGAAAATATTTTTAGTTATTGGTCCTAGGTGGTTTTTCCCTTAGTAAGGTTTCCAATTTAAAAATCTGTGTCAATGTCCATGAATGTTGTGGATTTTTGTTTTACTTTACACTTTACTTTATTGAACTAGATCGGTAATCACAGGTATTAATTTACTGAAATTCGGTAAATACTATTGACGAAAGTCTAAGATTACATAATGCAATTTCACTGAGTTGAATTATATGTTTGAATTTGTTTTTATATTCATCTAGAGAAATTTGGGATTGTAGGATAATTTTTGAGGAAACTAATTCTAACTGATTCACCCCCCCTCTTAGTTATTCTAACACAAAGACTGAAAAGAGAGAAAGATGCTAATGAAATACTAAAAATAAATGAAGAAGCACTAAAATATCTGGACCAACAATTCAATAATCAAAAGAAAAAGAATGAAAAAAAATGAATTGGATTCAAAGAGAACATCACTACCGAGAAAGGAGAATCATCAAATGCATAGAAATATGAAAGTACTGCACCCCCACCGAAACAAAAGAAGCCAAGTTGCAATTATTGTGGGAAGCCTAGACACACTTCTAATGTATGCATGAGTAGGAAAGGCAAAGCACCAAATGCACCTAAATTTGATGTTTATTGTTTTAGATGCAATAGGTATGGACATCAAGCATTTTAATGCATAAACAATCTTGCTAACAACACAAGAAAACCTAAGTTTGATGGCTACTGCAAAAGCTGTAATAAGTAAGGACACAAAGCTAAAGAGTGTAGAAAAAAGAAAATAAATGACATGTGGAAGCCTAACCGAGAGAATTATAATACTAACTAAGAAGGAACATCTATACCTTGGGACTATAATACAATGATTTCATGTTTATCATATGGAAGGTATGGACACATTGCTGCAAATTGCATGTTGATGCACAAAAGAAATAACTGAAGAGCATGGAGAAACCCTGACATGGCATGTTTTCGTTTTCATAAGGTAGGACACCTAGCAAGAAATTGTAGGTACCGAGGAAATCCACTGACCAAAGATGAATCTACAATGAAATATCCAACTACTGTTGATTAAATCTAAGAACAAATGAACAAAACATGGAGGAGAAAGAATAAAAATGAAGGAACATCATTCAGAACTAGATATAACACCATCTCTATTGAGTTGGTTGCACTGAGCTCCACCTAATTGGTGTGAGGTATGTAGGAACTGCATGCTTATTATAAATCTTACTTTAGTTCCTAAACATTAGAGTTAAGATTCATATCAACATATTAAGATGTATTTGGAGAAGTTGTGAAAGTTTTGGATGAACATTGTTATATATGGTTTTTTTTTACTCGGTAAAGTTGAGTAACTATGCAGTTGGTATAAAGGTAAAAAGGGACTTGAAAAGTGCGTTTATTAAAAAATAATTTAGCCATTAGAAACCATAATTATGGGAAACTTATAAACAGGTCTGCTTATTATTTGTTTTGAACCTAACATTTTTGAAAGAGCATTGAGCATATTGCAGAGAAATTATTCTATGGTGAGTTCAAGCCATTTCAAGGTAATTATGAATCTTTGCAAGAGCATTTGAGGTACATTTCTAAGATAAATGTTGTACACCAAGTTTTGTTTGTGAATTCAATTTATTATCTAGCATGCCCTAGTTTTTTGAAGCAATTCATTTCAAAGTGATCATGACACCTAAGATGAAAAAATTAGTTCTAGTGAAGAATGTGGAACCAGTGAACTTGAAATATAAGTTTATCCTCGCTATATCTTGATAAATTGACATGATGGGAGCATTTTCTTCAATACCACTGTGATTTCTTTTGATTGAAGATGTCCACACATTCATAAATTATAAAATTGAAGATCTTTGTGAAATCGAGATTGGTGCTTCATTCAACAAGTTGTGCATGGATGGAAAAGTTAAAGATGAGAAAATCAATCTGGAAACTAAAGGATTGGTTCATGCTATACATTTCCCAAGGGTATTCAAGCCCAAGTGGGTAAGGATGGTACTCATCTGAGTACACAACTAGTTCAAGTGGCTAGATGAACTGATTAAACTAGCAAAGGATGTGTTGCACATCATCACCAGATTCCCTATCAGAGACAAACCAAAGGAAATTAAGAAGATTGACAAGGGTAAGCTCACCGAGATAACCAAGGCATAATGGGATGGTAAAGGAATGAGAATATCTACTATGATAGATCCTAAGTTAAGGTATGCATGTAACATCATATCTTACCGAGTGTTTCAATTATCCTGAGTGGATAGTGTACCATGTGGAGCAGTTGATCAAGAATAAGAGATAGTGAAGAAAGGAATACATATAGATTTCTTTGAAGTTTTTCTGAAGTAGATAGAAGACAACATGAACATAATCAGAAAGGAAAAAACCAACACTTTGAAATTTGGTTCATTGTTGGTATGTATATTATTCTATTAGCATAGTTCATTTCCCTCCATTGGAGATGTAGTTTGGAAGACTAATAGGCTAGTTATATATCAGATACATGAGTTTATAGACAGTCTAGGAGACAATTTGGATGCAATCATGTCTGATTATTTTCTGAAGTTAGTAGCTATGGGAAAAATATATAGAGTTCCACCTCAACTAGTTGCAAAATATCAGGATAACATATATTTGAAGTAAATACAGATGTTTATATAGTTAAAGTTGTTGAACTGAGAGTTGGATGGATTCAACTAATGGGTTATGAAATGGATATTGATATTGGTTCTAAACAAATTGAAGCCCTATTAGAAAAAATAATTGACCCAAATGAAAAGTGATATGACACTTATGAGGAAGTCAAAGATAAAATCAAGCAAGGTATTTTGGTACCTAGGCCAATTAAGAAAACAAGTAAAATGATTAATGTTTTATCAAAGACTCTTGGAGTTGATGATACTTTGGACACTGATAATGCACAAGCCCTTGTAGTGGTTGAGAAACAATTCGTACAATTTCCCTCACCGAGCAAGAGAGGTATTACAAGAAACACCAGATCATCCATACAACCTAAAGAGAAGAAAGTTGCAGAAGTAATTTAACGAAAAGGAAATACTTATGAGAGAACCAGAGGCAAGAAACAACCTGAAAGAGCAAGGAGAAGATTTTTACTTGGAAAAGAGAGTGAGAAGGAAATTGATGAGCCTAACAAATCTATACCTATTGCAGAGCTCTCACAAGTTCCATTAAGTCTTGATAATTTCATGGATAAATTAAAGGAATCAAGAGGATTTGGAGGATTTAGGCAAGATAAGTATCTAAAGAGGAATGAAGAAGAAAAGAAACAAATTGAGGATACAATTTTTGTAACTTTAATGAGATGTAGAGTGACACTTATAGAGCTTGTAGATAAGATACCAGAGGAGCTTTACAACAAAATTGATGCAAAGTGGAAGTATGAAATTAATAGAGAAGGAGATGAGAGAGAGATCTCTTATGCATACTATTCACAACCTAACACCATCTAAAATTGTAGAAGCATTGAATAAACATTCAGAGAAATTTCTAGTCAAGTGAAGAGCCTTGAGGATAATGAATGGAGACCTCTAATAAGTAGAGAAGGATATAACTAGAAAATGGAAATAAATATATCAAGTAGATGATACTAAGAAAAAAGAAATGAAGAAGAGTCAAGATGATACAATTTATGAAGAGGTAAAGGAAAGAACCAAGCAAATAGATCCAATTAATCTAACTATGGACAATGTGGTGATTATCATTAAGGACTTGCCTGAGGAAGAAGATACAAGGAAGATATTAAAAGATGAAGATATAATGGATGTACAAGTGTAGTATACCGAGTACATGGATGTTGATTACACATCATTGCAGGGTACCAAACTGATAATTGAGAAGATACTTAGTTACCCCAATGTACAAGATGTTGCTACTGACACTACACCAGAAACACACACTGTAGAAACTGAGACACCTGCAGATAAAGATAAGGTAAAGGTTGATGAAGCTACTAACACTAAGGAAAATCAACATGAAGATCCACTGACTGACCCTACCAATGTACAAAAGACAACAGACACAAAAAGTGAAATTATGCAGGAATCAAATCTCAAGGAAAAGATCGAATAAATACATAAGGATGACAAGAAAGAAAAAGAGAAACCCCTATAAGAAGTAAAAGAAGAAGAAAGTATAGTTGGTACACATACTAAGTCACCAGATACAACCATGGAATCACATTCCAAATGCTCTACTTGAGAGAGCATATTAATTGAGAAAAAGAAGAGAAAAAAGAGGAATCAAGTGATTCATTTAAGAAAGCCAATCGTCATACCAATGGAAGATCCAAATATGATGAAGTCCAAAGAATTAAACATTTATGCAAAGATTGTAGCTTAAAGGTTGAGAAGGAGAAATTGTTGACAAATAAGAAAAAGGTAGACATCCTAGAAGATGTAAAAGAGGTTTTCTAGAAAATCCTTCCTAAAGTTACAATTGATGAATCTGAGACCCTGCTAGACCAAGTTGGAAATTTAGTCCAACAGATCAAAGGACCAAATAAGGACATGACCAATTAAATGTTAAAGATTCACAAGGAGTCTATGGAGAAGAAGCTTATGGAATATTTATTGAAAGAAACTGATGTTGACAAGGTAACTCTTTTTGAGTTATGTATAGATATTGAGAACAAGCTCACATCCATCATAGAATTATTTCAAAATTTTTGTATTCTTTCAAAATTTAATGGTCAAATCAAGAAGAAAGAAGCATATATTGAAAAAGTGTTGACTGAGCAGCTTAAGTAGTTAACTACCGAGCCTCGAGAACTCTAGACTTATTACTCAAAAATTATAGAACTCATGGGAGTTCAAATTTCATTAAGATAGGAGGAGGACAAGCTTAGATTGGAGTTTCTTGAACTACAAGCATTATCGATTCCCCATATCCAATCAATGTAGATACATATGACGAAAGCCAAGGACTTAGTTGATTATCTAGAAGTTAGCTCACTGGACAATATTGTTGGCTTAGGAATATATATTACCAATCATGTTCTTATACTTTAGAATCTCTGAGACACATGTGAGACTGTATTTTCAGGGATACAATAGAGGTATAAACATTTTTTTGAGAAAGAAGTTTTAATTTTGGCATTTTTTGTCAAAAAAGGGGGATAGTTAACTATGTATATGTATATGTATTCATAGTTAAAAAAAAAGTAAATATGTAAAAACAAAAAAAAAGGGAGAGATATGTATAGAGTGTAACATCCAAGGTGGAGTTATAAATTTTGACGACTTTGAAAGTTTTTGTCAAAAATGCCCAACTAATGCCAAAGGGGGAGATTGTTATCTCTATAAGATATATTTTGTTGTCATTAGTCTATGTAAAAGTCATAGAGTCAAGAAGAACTAGTCAGTGAAAGGAGTTAGTCATATATTTGACTAGTTGGAAATTTACACCAAGCTAGTCGGTGAAGTCATACATAAGAGAGAAGTCTACATAAGCACAAAAGAGTCAAAGACCGAGTACCGAGCATCTATAGTTATCGAGTGTTACATGATACCAAGTTTATAATCACTGAGTACATAGTTATAATAACCAATTTGAAGGAATTACTCAACCAAGTTAGACAATGAATCAAAAATGTGATAAGATCACATTTAATGCTTTGTCACAACATTAATTACACTGCTACAAGAATTTATAATAGTTTTTTACAGGATCAATGATTCAAATAAATTAGAGTAAAGATCTACGACATAGATCAGAAAAAAAAAAGAAAGCTTTCTAGTACCAATAAAAACAACAAGTACCAAGGTACAAGTGACATGGTTACCGAGCGGAAAAGAAGATCTAATGGTTAAGAATGATTCATGGCAACCTAACACATAAGATTATAGACATAAACTCTTATATATAATGGGTGCTTTACAGAGAAGAAATGATGATGATGATACAAAGGAGGCTAATATTGTTGAAGAAAGTTGTTAAGAGTTAAAAGGATTTATTTAAAGAACAAAGAGTAGGGCAGAGAGCACCGAGCATAAATTTAGCTACCACAGAAAAAATTTGAGTAGTGTTATAGTTTGAGATTGAGGTAACACATATTAGAGCACATAGAGTATGAACATCATTTCATTTGATGCATTTTTACAAACATTGTTGAGTAATTGATACTATTGTATTGAGAACTTTAAATCCTAATACTGGGTAGATCTTAACCGATCTTATATTTGTATAAAAACCTTTAACAAGGTACATTTGTAAGTGTAGAGTTTGTTAAAATCCTCTAACCAAGTAGACCTAACAAGTCTTTTTATAATCTTGACCAGGTAGGCTATCAAAATGGCTAAAAATTGTAAGCTCTAACCGAGAACCCTTTATACTGCAGTTAGTGAAGGTTGTGGGTATCATCCCCACCACAGGTTTGTCCTGTAACCAAGGATCTCTGGGTAAACAAAATTATGGAGTTATGAGTTCTATTGTTTATTGTTTTGATGTGATGTTTTATAAGCTTTATATTACTTTCGTTTCAAAGTTCTAAACTCGATAAATGACAAGCATCAGTATATGGTTTTTAGGAACTTTCATTTATAAAGTTTTCAGTGGTAGTGACTCATCCCTCCCCTCTCAGTCCCAACTTTCTATAGTCATTCCAATAGTTAGATTATCTATAAAATAGAAATTTCTATTCGTAATCTTCCAGTGCATGGATCACCTAGCATAACATAAATTACTAGCCAATAGAATCCATGATGCAGTCATGAATCACCCAGCATAACACATCTTGCAATAATATTTCTAGAATGATATTAGTGGTTGAGACAATTTGAGATCAAGATCTCTTCAACTAATTGACTTGTAACCATTTTTTTCTTTAGTATTAATGTTTCTTTCTTTTTGTATATTTGAAATTTTATTGCATGGATAGATCTTGTGCTTAAGGACTTGATCATCCCTCAAAATTAGTGGTATTGTATCATTATCTTTTCTTTCTCTCAGTTGATCTATCTCTTCATTTCTACTTTACCATAAGTATGAACATGAGGTCATACTCCCAGTAAAGCGGGGAATAAATATAGCATCATAAATTATACTCATTTATTTAATGATTATATTTGTACTCTCCTATGATTCTTTAGTTTCTACTTCTCTAAAAATTTTTGGGACTATGTCTAGTCCTTAATTAAAGAAAATGAGTCCTACTATATTTTAAATATCAACATACTCTTCTTTGCTCCCTTATTTTAGTGTGCCCTTTCTTCTATATCATCTCAAGCTTATTTGGGCTTCTACCATATTTTAAATTTGCAATGCATATAAGTCCCCACTTAAATTTTTTCAGTCATAATATAAATTCTAATTCTAATAATACAGCCCTATAATCTCAC
Organism: Thuja plicata; assembly: GCA_018584345.1. Classification (NCBI taxonomy): domain Eukaryota; kingdom Viridiplantae; phylum Streptophyta; class Pinopsida; order Cupressales; family Cupressaceae; genus Thuja; species Thuja plicata. The sequence continues at coordinate 4,229,757 of MU223621.1, forward strand.
TTACATAAAAATTTGAGCCTATTTTGTTGAGATATTGTTCAAAAGTATGAAGTGTCCAATGCTTTTTGGCTAAATTTTTGGGAGAGTAACGCTTTTGCCTTAAAATTATCAAATTTACTCTTGAAATTTGGATATGACCATTGTAAGTTGGTTAAAATGCAAAAACTCCTTAAGAATCCTATATAAGGCATCACTTCTAGTTCATTTCATCATATCATCCACAAGTTTCATCTTAAGAGAAAATATTCCTCCTTAAGAGTAGATTTGAGTTCAAGGTGTTGGAAACAATTGTTTAATTGTGTATTGTCCTTGATGTTACACAAATGTCATATCAGTCATTAGACAGAGTCTACCGAGCTCAGAATGTTCAGCAAGGTAGTTAACCAAGTCTACCGAGCTCAGA
>MU223621.1:4236616-4266030 GCA_018584345.1 Thuja plicata
CTGTGAATGTTTAATGAACAATGATAAGTTAATCTACCGAGTAACAGCAGTATATATTGAAGACATCTAAGGGACTTGTGGATTTATTTTTGTGGTAACTAATTCACCCCTCCCCTCTCAGTTACTCCATCTATATTTCCAACACAAGGAGCATCAAGTTATACAAGGAATTTTCAAGTATGTTTTCATGATGTATTTTAGCTGATGATTTATCATGTTATTACATCAATACTTGGGGGACTTATCCTAAGAGAATTGCATCATTGAATCAATAAATGGTATAATCATTTCAATTCAATATTTTCTTTTGAGTACTTCATTTCAAAGGGAAAGATATGTTTTTCATCAACATTGTTGTAGGGTTGATTTCAACCTAGGGTTTGACTTAGGCAAACCCCTATATAATCCAATACCATTTTACTCTTCTTGTGTGTTATTTTTTAAGGTTGAAAATAAGTTCTAGGCTCACGTTGAGGTACAAGAGCATAGTGCAGATAGAGAAAGAGAACCCCAAGAAAATTTTGGTAGTAATGATAAGGGCTAGAGCTCCTAGTGCGACAGTCTAGGTGGTTTGACCTAAAAAAAGACTATAAGGAAATTTTGAGCCTTCTGAAACTAGTTTGACCCCTATCTTGAATCCAAGGCACATGTGAGGCCTATTGTTCTAAGCTTGGGTGTCCATCCATTTTGAGCTTGAATTTCAAACATGTGTTCCTCTTTGCATCTCCTTTCTAGTTCTATGCATATTAATTGATTTCCAATTCTAGAGTTGTCAATTTATGCTGATTATTGTCAATTTTGCACCATTTTAGCCTAGTTATTGCATTATTATTTTCTAATCATATCCAAATTGATTCAGTCAAATGAGTGAAAATCATTAAACATCAAGTGCAATCTCTCCCAAGAGTTTGAAGTTGGTCTTATTTGGTTTTCCCCTAATCTAATGATGTTGGGAAATGGTTTCTAGTTTTCATCATGCTAGATTATTATTTTTCCTCCATTACAGTACTATGCAATAATTTCCTTTCTAAAGATACTCTTCTAGCTAAAATCATTCTTTGATCATTAAAATAAATTTAGATTGGTCTTTTCATGGCCTAACAATTCAATCTATATTTTTTGCAACTCGTCAATCAATTCCTCCAAAATTTTCAAGCTAACATTGGACCTAAAGTCACATTGACCAATTATGGTTCATTGTAGGTAAGGAGTGAAGGAAAAAATGACTAACTTTAGAGGGTGTTATTGTTAAAGTTTTTATCAGATTTGTGTGTAGTATTTTTAACTTGATTTCAAATTGTGTAGGTATATATATAATCAATGTAGATATAATTGAACTCTACATAGCTCAATAATATGAATTATTTATGTTATATCTCACAAGAATGTCGCTAAATTATTTATGTCAATATTGATCTACAAAATTGATATTCACTATTGAATCTCTCTTTATCAATATTGATATTGAAATATCAATATGACTTATTGTTGTTGATAAACTCAAGCTCAATCTATTTTAAAGACTAAATGTATGTTTACAACCATATATCCAAAAAAATAATTGATGCCATATAAATATCATCCAAGGTCTCACAAGGAGACACAAATATTTGTGATATCATATATCTCACAAAGAGATGTGTCTCTTTGTGAGACTAACATTAATATCGTGTAATACAAAGTAATTGTCTTTGAGTTTGGATAATATCGATCTGAATTATGGGGTGATCAAAATTGATATGGACTTGAGATAATATGATGCAAGGGATGGGAAGGAATCAGGGCATAAGGCACTCCCAAGCACAAAACCACCTTGCCAAGACAATGAAGAAACACAACAACACAGTGAGAGAAGAAAACAAAGAGTCCTTTATCATTAATTGACCAAACTCATTACATGTCGGGCTGTAAGGCCTTCCTAGTTTTGGCTGTATATTCAATGAATTACAATAATATTTTCATACAACAGAGATCGTAGACCTTCAATCTCAATATCTAAGAATTTTCTTTCTTTCTCTAAGAATGATACCTAAACTAAGAACATACAAAAGAATATATACAAGAGTCCACCAAAGAGGTCGGCGCTCAAATCCATAAGAGAAACTGAGATTTAGGTCCATAAAGATCCCAATGAGAGACCCCAAATAATTTCAGCAATGGATATTAAATGAAGAAGTCGGCCAAAGATCCAACTCCCAAAATAAGAATCTTGGGCAGGAGATCACCAAAAATTAGAAACCGTCAGTAAGATCATACCGAGCAACAGGAACCAAAACCTGAGCGTCAGAAGAGAAACCTGAGAAAATGAAAACCCGTCGGTAAAGCATGACCAAGAAACATAAAAAAAGCATGCTCGAGCAATAGAACCCAATCGACAGAGACAAGAATGCCTGAGAAATAGAACCTAAGCGACAGAGACAAGCATGCCCAAGCAGCAAAACCTGAGTGATAGATAAAAAATCAAAGAACTATAAGCAAACATATTTTTGGTTGTGAAGGATTGTCAATGACCCAAGATGCTCCTAAATTAGACACCTAGGGTTACAAGAAATGATTCTCCAGATCATTTATTAGGTCCAACCTTAAATGAAACCAACTTGGATTGAGAAATCCAAAATGAGTCCTCAATTGGTCTATTCTTCCACTTCACTAGATACTCCATGTATTCCTTTCCTCTTGTTCTTCTGACAATTCTTTACTTCAGAATCTTCTCAATTTCCTCTATCTATTTCTTAGGATAATCACTTGGCACAACCACTTCTTCAGGCTCATGATATTCATATAAGTATAAAATATTGAATATAGGTGATATATCCATGTAATCAAGTAATTCAACTTCATAAGCATTTCCATTGTCAAATCTTCTCAGTATTTTGCAAGGACCAAATTTCTTCATCTTCAATTTAGCATATGTTCCAATAGGAAATCATCCTTTCTTCAAATGAGCCATAACTGTATCACCAACTTCAAAAGTCTTGTGTCTTCTTGATCTATCTGCACTATCCTTATATTTTTTATTACTTTTCTCCAGCTTCTTCTTTATATCTTCATGCAATATTTTCATAAATTTTGCAAATTCTTCTACTTCAACACTCCTCTTCTCTTCTCCAACAATATCTCTTAAGTCTTATATACCTCTTGGTTGTGTGCCATGAACAATCTCAAAAGATGCATTTCCAGTGCTTCTATTCACTGAACTGTTGTATGCAAATTCTGCTTGTACCAACATCAAATCCCAATTTCTTGGTGTGTCTCCAACAAGACATCTCAACAACTTACCCAAATTTCAGTTTACAACCTCTATTTGTCCATCAGTCTGTGGATCAAATGTAGAGCTAATAAAATTCAAATTAGTATCCAAATTTTTCCAAAGTGTTCTCCAAAAATAGTTAACAAACTTACTGTCTTGTTCAAAGATAATACCCTTCGGTAATCCATGCAATCTAACAATCTCCTTAAAGAAAAGATCTTCTATATGTACTGCATCTGATGTTTTCTTACATGGTATGAAATGTGTCATCTTAGAAAATATATCCACAACAAAAAATATGGAATCATTACCTCTTGCTATCCTAGGTAAGCCAAGAACAAAATCCATGTTGATATCACTCCAAGGTTTCTCAGGAACAATAATAGGTGTATACAAGCCAATATTCTGACTCACTCCTTTTGCAACTTGACAAACTCCACAGATTTTCACAATTTTATGAACATCCTTATATAACTGAGGCCAAAAATACCTTTCCTTTCGCAAACTCAATGTTTTATCAATGCCAAAATTTCCAGGAAATCCACTACTATGTTTCTCCTTTATCAAATTAATTCTCATTGATCCTCTCGGTATGCACAACTAAATAGCTTTGAACAACATATCTTCCTGAATGAAATAATCTTCATACTTACTTGATTGATTTGAATTAGGTTCTCTACACACTCTCCATGGCTCTGAAAAATCAGGATCAATTTCATACAAATGCTTCATATCATCAAAACCAAGAACTTCAATTCTCATTTCTGTCAACAAATATCTTCTTCTGCTCAATGCAGCAACAACTCTATTAGAAACTCCACTCTTATGCCTAATTAAAAATGTGAAATTATGCAAGTACTCTACCCATTTCATATGTCTTTGATTCAACTTATTTTGACTACCCACATATTGTAAAGCCTTATGATCAGTATACAACACAAATTCATTTGGCATCAAGTAATGTCTCCATTTCTTCATAGCTTGAACAATAGCATAGAACTCTTGATCATAGACATAATATTTCCTCTTAGCATAATTCAAATTTTCACTAAAGAAAGCAATAGGTTTACCTTCTTGAGTCAATAAAGCTCCAAATTCATTTCCACTTGCATCATATTAAACTTGAAATACCATATTGAAATCAGGTAAGGCTAACATAAGTAATTCAGCAACCTTCAACTTCAAAGTTTCAAAACTCTTATCAGCTCCATGTGTCCATTTGAATTCTTTTTTGTCTCCTCTCATTGTTTTAGTCATAGCATTACAAATAGAACTAAAATTTTTGATGAACTTCTTGTAAAAACTTGTCAATCCATGAAATGATCTTTACCTCACTGACATTTTCAGGTGTAGGCCAATTCAGTATAGCTTCAACCTTCTGAGGATCCATCTTCAAACCATAAGCTGAAATCACAAAACCCAAATACACAAGATATTATTTCATGAAGGAACACTTCTTCATATTTATCAACAAATTTTACTCTTTTAATCTCCACAACACTTGTCTTATATGCATGAAAATTCTCTTCTCTAGTCTTACTGAATATCAGAATATCATCCAAGTATACAATCAAACATTTATTCAAGAATTTCTTCAAAACTTCATTCATCAATCTCATAAATGTACTCGATGCATTAGTTAAACCAAAAGGAATAACCAACCACTCATACAAACCTTCCTTTGTTTTGAAAGAAGTCTTCCATTCACCCCCTTCTCTGATTCTGATATGATGATATCCACTCTTCAAATAAATTTTGGTAAAATATCTTGCTCCACTTAAACAATCCATTATGTCATCCATTCTCAGTATAGGAAATCTATATTTCACTATGATCTTGTTGATTTCTCTATAATTAGTACACATTCTCCATTCTCCATTCTTCTTAGGCGCCAATACAACAGGTACTGCACAAGGACTCAAACTTTATCGGATCAAACCTTTGTTCAACAATTCAAGAACTTGTCGGTTAAGCTCTTTATTCTTGGTCAGTGTTAACCTATGTGGTGCTTTTTTGGTAAACTATCTCTAGGAATCAGATCCATACAATGACTGATATCACTCATTGGTCGTAAACTATCAGGTATAATATCTAAAATTATCTCCTTGTACTCATTGAGTAACTTCTCAACTTCTATACGAATGGCATCTTCGGTATTCTTACTCAGTTTGTTAGTAATAAAAGAATAAAAAATATCATTTCATTTCAAATCCTTAAAAAAATATGATGCATAGGGAAGGATGGTGGACTTATAAATAACAAAGGATAGCTATAAACTTGAAAGAGTTTCTATGGTTTCCCAAATCCTTGAAGGCTTCAAAGAACTCAAATGCACAAATGCCCCTTCCAATGACTCAAGGTGGCTTGAAGGATATCTATGGATTGAATTTAAGGAAATTTGAAATTTTTTAATACTATTTGTGACAACCAAATTTCCCAACTCCTCAATCTTCTCTAAAACTGTCAAAGGCCTAATTGCCACTCTTATAGCCCTGCAGCGACTGAAAACAATTGATAAATCAAAAATTCTCCAAATAATCTAAATAAAAAATTACTATTTTGGATACCCTTTATTGAGTACTTCAACATATCAAAGGATAGGATACTATTGTTTTGGACCAACACTTTGATCTCTGACTGCACTCCTGCACAAATACATAAAAAGTGATGATTTAACATAGAAAATACTAACTCCTTGTATCCCCAAGACCCCAACCTTTGGGAAGTGGCTTAATATGTCCCAAAACCTCTAAATCCAAAGGGAATTTGACTCAGAATTAGTATAACCCCAAAATCCCCAAATTTCATCCCTTTAAGCCCTTACAACTAGGGCTCTCACAATGTCTTATCTCCCAAGCTCTATAAACTCAACCAACACTTGAATCAGAAATAAAATTTAATTTTAAGACAACCCACAACAACCGAATCACTCCTTTCACATGAAAATATGTTGCTGCAACACATTCCAAGCAATTTCAATGATTTTTCTCAAACAAACAATGGCGATCACTCCACATTTGCTCGACTCCTGCACTTCAAAGGTTAAATAATTATTGTACATGTTATAAAAGAAATGCAAAACTATCACTTAGAAGACTCCCAAAATAATGAAATTTCAATTAACACCAGGTGTACATAATTCAATACAGCCTAAAGAGCATCATAAAATGATTGAAGATGAATAGAAAACATGCATTCAATACATTCTACTCCTTTTCAATGACCAAAGAACTCAAGACTTCAAAGAACAATACAAAATGTGCAAAAATCTGAATTCTATTGCATTTCTGTGATACATTCCGTACAGCTAGCTTCTCTGTCTCAAAAATGGACTCTACAATGACTAATAACTTGTTTCTCTTCCACTCCAACCATTTCTTGGCAGTTACATTAGAATGGAATACCAAAACACCTCTTTTGCATTGATTCCCACTAAAAGACAAAGTGACTGTTATGTTTTGAAAATATGAATCTTTTGTCTTTTACAACCACTAAAACTAATGCAAATTTATAACATATGCATGCCTAATGTCTTCCAACATCTTGGAGACTTATTACAAATACATCTAACTCCTAAAAATTTCCTAAACACTCATTGACACCCTTGGAAACTATTGGTCCACTTACAATGCATATTAGTCCTTTAGGAAAATTTCAATTACATGTTATTTGAAAGCCATAATAGGCCTTAAGACTTCATAATTGATCATATTTGATGTTAAGACCTCTTTATTATCCACTGCTTCCTTCATGCATGTTTTTTATTCTTGAAATAACCTTGGTGTCTTATTGGAGTATCCTAGGTTCCCTGCACCATACTCCCCTCCACTCAAAGAAGTCTTGTCCCAAGATTTGTCCTTCTTGTGCCACTTGTATGTTTTTGCAAAGTACTGATACTTAGGGATGAGATACTCCCCTAAAGTGACCTGCCTTTGTGTCAAACACCCTGAATTCATACACAAAAGATTAGATAAAAGCTCATTGCCATTTCATTGTCTTCCTTCATGACAGTATTTTTTCTGATTGAATACCTACATTATAGACCCTTGGACATACTTCATTGCTCTCTTCTTGGTCACTTCTATACCTTCATCTACCTACCCTCCAATAGGACACATCATGGTCCCAATCATGATGAAATTCTGATCCATCAGTCCCTTCTTCTTAGGACTATCATGCGCTTCTTCAATCCGCACTTTCTCTTCTCCAACCCAACAAATATCACACAGTGATCTGCCCTCTCTATGTACTGCAATATCATTTCCAAAACACATTATAACATGCCACATTTCATCCTTGAGAAGTGGTTTGAGGGTGTACTCCATCCTTCCATTGTGAACTAGGTAAGTGTTTATGAAGTCATCATGCACAACCCTCTTAGAAAATTGCCATGCTCTACCCAAGATGACATGCCCACAACTCATATCCAAGACATCACATAGAATAATATCATAATATGGACCAATTGAAAAATTTAGAAAAACTTGATCCTTCACAAGTATGTTATTATCTTTACTCACCCAAGTAGCATAGTATGGGTTCGGGTGTGGAAGAATTTGTAAATGCAACTTGGTGATCACTTCTCTTGAAACCAAATTATGTGAAGCACCTGAATCAATAAGAAAAATAAAAACCTTACCATGGATCAAAAACTTGGTCTTGAATATGCTTGTCTCTTGCACTGGTTGTCCTCTTCCCATCAACAAACATTTTCCTTCTTCTGGTAGCACTAAGATAGGTTCATGCTGCTCCTCCTTTCTTGTCTCTTCTTCTACCAAGTTTATCCTCTTACCTCTACCCTTGTCCTCATTCCACTTAGGACATCTAAAGGATTGATGACCTATTTCATATAAATAAAACATCTCCCTGTGAACACTCCATTGTTCCTTCCTCCACTTCTTCCCCCTCTATATCCTCCTTTTGTCTCTGATGTGTATGGCTTGTCTTTGTGTTTATCACTATTATTCTAAAAATTAGTGGTACCTCTACCACATCTTCCTCTCATAGATGACCCTCCTCTTGTACTTCCTTTTCTCTCTTGTCTTCTCTTTATCTTATCCTCAACCTTAATGGCTAGCTTGTAACATTCTTCAATTGATCTAGGGGTAGCAAGACTAAGTTCATCTTGAATGTTGAACCTTATCCCCCCCATGTATCTTGCTATCTTTTCTTCAACATCTTCCTCATGACTAACCCTTATGTCTAGCTTATGAAACTCTTCGGTGTACTTTTGAACATCCATGTATTTTTGCTTAAGAATCTGAAATTTCTTGTATATATGCACTCTATAATCATTTGGAAAAAAAATTTCCTTCATCTTATCGATCATAGTGTACCAAGATGTAATCTTCGGCGTCCCATTCTTCCATCTCTCAGCTTGAACACAAACCCACCATACTAAAGCATGTCCTTTCAACTTGGACTTTGCAACTTTCAACTTTTGACTTTCTTCAAAATCCTCACACTCAAAGAAATTCTCAATGACACTGAACCAATCTATCAACTCCACATCATCCATCTTTCCTCCATACATAGGCAAATCTACTCTTGCCCTTATATCTCTACTTTTTCTGGCTTTTACAAACTTAACCATCTTTAGATCTTCACAATCTAATTTCTCTTCCTCTTGGATTACTTCTTCTACATTTTCATCAATAATGGTTTCCTCATCTTTTCTAATACTCTTTTCCCTCTTCTCCAATGCTAAAATTCTTTCCATCATTGTCTTCATCATCTTGTCTTTCCCATTGTTCTCTTTATCCCTTTGTTCTAATGTTGCTTTAAACTTATTATTATCTACCAACTTATCCTTCACTATATTTTCGAAATCTATGTTTTTCATCCTTTCTGGTAAATTTTCTTCTCCTTCAGACATGGTTCATGATCTCCTTGACAAGTTGGATCAACTTCAATTGCTTCTCCTTAAAGGATACTTCAACTCTAAGGGCTAACTAAGGATCCAAATCAAAAAGTTTCACAAGACCACTCTTAAAATATTTCCAAAAGAACCTACCTAAGATTTGATACCACTTTATGCAGAGGTAAGGATGGTGGACTTATAAATAACAAAGGATAACTATAAACTTGAAAGAGTTACTATGGTTTCCCAAATCCTTGAAGGCTTCAAAGAACTCAAATGCACAAATACCCCTTCCAATGACTTAAGATGGATTGAAGGATATCTATGGATTGTATTTAAGGAAATTTGAAAGGTTTTAATACTATTTGTGACAACCAAAGTGCCCAACTCCTCAATCTTCTCTAAAACTGCCAGAGGCCTAATTGCCACTCTTGTAGCCCTGCAGCGACTGAAAATACTTGATAACTAAAAACTTCTCAAAATAATCCAAAGAAAAAATTACTATTTTGGATACCCTTTATTGAGTAATTAAACATATCAAAGGATAGGTTACTATTGTTTTGGACCAACACTCTGATCTCTAACTGCACTCCTGTACAAATACATAAAAAGTGATGATTTAACAAAGAAACTACTAACTACTTGTATCCCAAAGACCCCATCCTTTGGGAAGTGACTTAATATGTCCCAAAACCTCTAAATACAAAAGGAATTTGATTCAGACTTAGTATAACCCCAAAAGCCCCAAATTTCATCCCTTTAAGCCCTTACAACTAGGGCTCTCGCAATATATTATCTCCCAAGCTCTATAAACCAAAAAAATAATTGAATCATAAATAAAATGTAATTTTAAGACAACCCAGAAAAACCAAATCATTCCTTGAACATGGAAATATACTGCTGCAACACATTTCAAGCAATTTCAATGCTTTTTCTCAACCAAACAATGGTGATCACTCCACATTTTCTCTACACCTACACTTACAAGGTTAAATAATTATTGTACATGTTATATTAGATTCATCCCATGAATTATGGGCCCTTAGAGTTCATGGGATGGTCATATTTCAAAATAAATGCAAAACTATCACTTAGAAGACTCCCAAAACAATGAAATTTTAGTCAACACCAGGTGTACAAAATCCAATACAGCCTAAAGAGAATCATAAAATGATTGAAGATGAATATAAAATAGGCCTTCAATACATTATACTCCATTTCAATGACCAAATAACTCAAGACTTCAAAGAACAATACAAAATGTGCAAAAATCTGAATTCTATTGCATCTCTATGATACAGTCCGTACAACTAGCTTCTCTGTCTCAAAAATGGACTCTACAATGATTAATAACTCTTTTTTCTTCCATTCCAGCCATTTCTTGGTAGTTACATTTGAATGGAATACCAAAACACCTCTTTTGCATGGATTCCCACCAAAAGACAAAGCAACTATTATGTTTTGAAAATATGAATCTTTTGTCTTTTACAATAACTAAAACTAATGCAAATTTATAACATATGTATTTCTAATGTCTTCCAACATCTTGGAGACTTATTCTAAACACATATAACTCCTGAAAAACTCCTAAAAACTCATTTACACCCTTGGACACAATTGGTCCACTTATAATGCATATTAGTCCTTTAGGACAATTTCAATTACATGTTATTTTAAAGCCATAATAGGCCTTACGACTTCATAATTTATCTTATTTGATGTTATGACCTCTTTCTTAGACACTGGTGCCTTCATGCATGTTTTTTCTTCTTGAAATAACCTTGGTGTCTTGTTGGAGTATCCTAGGTTCCCTGCACCAAACTGGTCTACCTTCCATTAGAGAAACTTTCACAGATGTACATAACTCATCAACAGATTCTTCAACAAAAGGTAAAAAAACTTGCTTCTTACCATCAACAAAAATAGAATATCTATTCAATATTCCATCATGTATAGCATTTCTATCATATTTCCAAGGTCTACCCAAAAAAATATGACAACAATTCATAGGCATAATATCACATAACACCTTATCATAATACTTTCCAATTTTCAGATTCACAAAACATTGTTCACTCACCATTAATGTATGCTCATCCTTGATCCATGAGATCTGATAGTGTTTCAGATGCTTCATCCTTTCTAACTACAACTTTGTGACCATTTCCTCAGATGCTAGATTCTTCGAGCTTCCACTATCAACAATCACCTTCCAAACTTTGTCTGCAACTCTACATCTGGTCTTAAACAAACTTTTCTTGATAGGATCTTGCTTATCCTTCTCACTCCATACTATCCTTCTGATCATGAGATTTATTTTAGGTTCATTGGATGATTCCTCTTACACCAAACCATTTCTATTGCTACTACCACCTCTCCTACTTGTATGTGTACACTCAAAGGATTTATGTCCTTCACCATAGTTGTAACAAGTTACTTGGAACCCCCTTCTGCTATATCCACCTCTAGAGTAATTGCCTCTTCCTCGGTATGAACTTCCACCTTTCCATTTAGTCTTTCCTTTACCTTGAGATGTGTCTAGATTTGACTTGTCTGGTTCATATCTACTATTTTCTCCATGAGATCTACCTCTTCCCCTAGGGAATCTTCCACCTCTACCTCTTTGTCTTTTTTCATATCTTCTCTTCAACTTTTCTTCAGCTTTTAGGGAAAATTGGTATACCTCTTCAATGCTTTCCATCTTGACCAAACTGATTTCATCCTATACATAACTCCTCAAGCCATTCAGGTATCTTGCTACTCTTTCCACTTCATCCTCAACATGTCCAGATCTGATGTCCAATCTGTAGAATTCTTCAGTATAGACTTTCACATATTTATCCTTATACTTCAAGATTTGGATTCTCCTAATCAAATTAATATGATAATCACAAGGTAGAAACTTATCTTTCAACTTTTTACCATCTTATCCCATACCTTTATTTTGTCTTTACCTTTGTTCTTCTTATCCAATTGCAGATGTTCCCACCATAAGGATGCATGACCTTTAAACTTTGTGCTTGCAATCTTCACCTTCTTATCCTCTGCTGCATTCTCATATTCAAAGTACTTTTCCAGCTTAGTTATCTAGTCTATCAATTCATCAAAATCCAAATTTCCACTGTACTCAGGAATATTAAACTGAGGTGTGGATTTCAAACTTGTCAAGGCTCTTATAAATCTCTCTTCTTCCTGATTCATCATAGGTGCAGGTGTAGCTTCACCTTGAACCTCTTCAGTTTCATCATCACTAACATCATCAAGATGTCTTCCTCTATGCTGGTTTGTCTCAATAGCTTCCAATCTAAGCATATCAACTAGACCTAGATTTGCATTTCCTCTCCCACAAACCATCTTGAATCCCTCTACAATTATAGGTCAGATCACAATCTACTACCCCACAACAATACCAACTAGGGTTAGGGTTTACAAGAAGGAACTTAGATCTCACCAAGGCTTTGATACCACCTAACATAAGGGATGGGAAGGAAATGGTGCCTAAGGCACTCCCAAGGACAAAACCACCTTGCTAAGACAATGTGGAAATAGAACAACATAGTGAGAGAAGAAAACATAGAGATCCTTTATCATTAATTGATAAAACTCATTACATGCTAGGTTGTAAGGCCTTCCCAGTTTTGGCCATATACTCAATGAATTAAAATAATATTTTCATACAATAGAGATCACACACCTTCGATCTCAATATCTAAGCATTTTCTTTCTTTCTCTAAGAATGATACCTAAACTAAGAACATACAAATGAATATATACAAGAGTCCACCAAAGAGGTCAGTGCTCAAATCCATAAGAGAAACCCAGATTTAGGTCCACACAAATCCCAATGAGAGACCCCAAATCAATTCAGAAACAAAAATTGAATGAAGAAGTCAGCCAAAGATCCAACTCCCACAACAAGCATCTCGGGAAGAAGATCACTAAAAATTAGAAACCATCGGTAAGAGCATACCGAGCAACAGGAACCAAAACCCAAGCATCCGAAGAGAAACCTAAGAAACAGAAAACCCATCGGTAAATCATGACCGAGAAACATTAAAAAAAAATCATGCCTGAGAAACACAACCCAAGCGACAGAGACAAGCATGCCCGAGCAACAGAACCCGAGCGACAGAGGCAAGCATGCCCAAGCAGCAGAACCCGAGCAACAAAGAATAAATCAAAGAACTATAAGCAAACATCTTTTTGGTTGTGTAGGATTGCCAATGACCCAAGATTCTCCTGCATCATAATATTAACATCGGCTTGCAATATATGATAGTCGATATCATTATCAAATTTGTGATTATATTTTTATTGACTTGTAATATATGATAGTCGATATCATTATCAACTTTGTAATATGTGATAATTGTTATCATTATGTATTATAGTCATTATTGTTAATGATAAATATGATAGTTATCGATGGTACTATCATATTTATCGGTAATGGTAACTACTATCATATTAGTCATAAATAATTATAATTTTGATAACATTTTTTAGTGAATTATGAAAACAACAATAACATATTTAATAATAATAAAATACAATATCATATTATGATGTTTACATAATAATAATATAATATTTTATTTATGATAAGATATTATCTAGTGGAGGACAGATATCAAATGCTTAAGGCTAAAAGGTCAATTGAGAATTTTATTCCATCGATTAGAATAATCTGACCGAAGCTAAAAAACATTAAAACTCCCTCTTAGCTAGTGAGGATTAATTCTATCACACAATATATCCATCAAAAGAAGATATCACCTCATTGGAGAGAAATGACATTTCCATGAATATCAAGTCACGTGATATTCACCATTACTCTCAAGGATATATCCACATGATATGTTCACTGGAATCATGTCACATGAGTCTTATCATAGGGATATCAAATCATGGCATATCCATGATATTAAGTCACATAATATCCACCATGATTATCTCAAAAATATTATAGTTTAACCAGTGATATCAAGTCTCATGATATTCACCTTAATGTCTAATGAGATATAGTTCATCATGATATATCCATGGATATCAAATCTCATGATATCCATCATAATGGAAGTGCTAATTATTACAAATTTGTCACTTTACAATATTAACCAAATAAAAGTGTTCGTCATTAAAAATTTGTCACCTTTCAACAATGTTCATAGGGCCCATAAAGTCATGAAATTACACAAATGAAAAATAAAAAAGTTTACACATCAAACATATTTAGTAATATAAGTACAAATGAATTTAAACATAATCTCAAACTAAGTTATATTTTAACCATATCAAGTTTATCCCAAAGTGTGCAACCTTTGTCTTGGATAGAGGCTTGGTGAGGATGTCTATAGTCTATTTATCTATACTAACATATTTCAACTGAATCACATTCCTTTCTAAAATTTCTCTAACATAGTGATAAGGAATCTCAATGTGCTTCGATCTATCATGGAATACTGGATTCACTAAAAGTTTTATACAACTATGGTTGTCACAATGTATGATAGTAGGATCAAGAGATTGACCAAACAATCCCACAAGGTTTTTTCTTAGCCATGCTACTTCCTTCACTCCCATGGAGGCTTCTACCTACTCATCCTCAGTAGAACTCTGTGCAACTGAGGATTGTTTCCTACTAATCTAGGAGATCATAGCTGATCCTAAAATGAAGCAGAACCCTGATGTGATATTTATGTCTACTATACAACCAGCCTAATCTCAATCATCGTTTCCATGAATATTTAGGTCTACATTAGTGTATTTAATACCATACCTAATTGTGCCACACAAGTATCTCAAAATATTCTTTGTTGCAACTAGATGTATCTGCTTTGGTTCACATATGAATTAACTAAGTGCATTCACTGAATAAAAAATGTATGGTCTTGTGTTGACCAAATACATCAAGGACCCAACAATTTTCCAGTATAAAGTGGGATCTTCACTTTCTGAGTCTATTGTTCCTTCCAAATAACTTGTGCAAATTTGTTTCCATGGGATTAGTCATGGGTTTACACTCCATCATTCCAAACATTTTTAGAATGTCAATAGTGTACTTTCCTTGATTTAGAATAATACCATCAGCTTGCTACCACACTTCTAAATTGAGGAAGTAATGTAAAGGACCCAAATCCTTCATGTCAAACTCTGATGCTAGCTATTGCTTACATTTGATAACTAGTTAATCTTCTCCTGTAATCAATAAATCATCAACATATAGGATAAGAATCAAAATCTCACTGTTAATTACCTTGAAGCAAAAATTTGGTCTGCATCATTCTTAGAGAAGTTTAAGCCCAAAATATATTTGTATATCCTTTCATACTAGGCTTGAGGATCTTGATTGAGCCTATATAATGCCTTCTTCAATTTTTACACATGAGAATCATTATTATGTATAAAAAACACTTTAGGTTTCTCCAAGTATACTTCCTCTTCTATTATTCCATTTAGGAAGGTAGTCTTCACACCCATATGGTGAATATTCCATCCTTTAGATGTAGCAATGAAAATGATAAATTTGATAGAAGTATATTTAGTGACTGGGGAAAATGTGTCTTCATAGTCAATCCCCTTCTTTTGAGAGAAACCTCTGGCCACAAACTGTGCTTTATATTTATCAATACTGCCATCTGCAACATGCTTGATTTTGAAGAGCCATTTTGAAGAACTACTGACTTCCCTTTTAGTCTAGGTACAATGTCCCAAACATTATTCTTAACAATGAATCGACGCTCTTCCATCATAGCATCTTTCAAAAATTGAAGTTTGGTAGCTTCCTAAACACTCGAAGGTTCTATTTTTATGATTTCACTCATTAAGACAATATAACTAGAATACTTGTGAGGTATTTTTATTTCTCTAAAGTTTCCTTATGGTGTAGCATATTTTTCTTCTTCTTCAAGCATCTTCATTGCCCAATGTGGCCTCTTCTAATTTACATTAGTGTCTCTAGGTTCACTGGCAGGATCTGTGAATTCAATTTGACCTTAATTTTCCATTTCTTCAAGAGTCTCCCTCTAAATCTCAAGAACATGATCCTCTTCCATTTTTTGAGGTGGCTCGGTATTTTCTGACTCATGAATACTTTTGGATTTTCTGAAAGCAACATCTTTATCAAAGGTAACATCTCTTCTTAGTTCGATTAATTTATTACTAGGTATGAAGATCCTATAGGCTATAGATGTTTCACTATAACCTACAAATATTCCCTTTCTCCTCGAGGGTTCTAATTTGGATCTTTTCTTTTTAGGTAAATGAATGTAGACTAGACAGCCAAAAATTATTAAGTGACTTATGTTAGGTTTAACTCCTGTGAAAACATCTTCAGGGGTTTTGTTATCTCGGAGGGAGTGAAGACATCTATTCTAGATGTATACAACAATACTAGAGGCTTCAACCCAAAAAGACGTTTCTAGGTTTTGATCATACATCATAGCTCTAGAAGCCTCAACAATAGTTCTATTCTTCCTTTCCACAACCCCATTTTGCTGAGGGTTATAAGGAAATGTGAACTCCCTCTTAATCCCAACATTAATACAAAAATTTTGAAGTTTTCTGAAGTATATTCCCCCCATTATAAATCCTTAGAATTTTGATTCTTTTCCCAAATATATTTTCTACTAGAACCTTAAATTCCTTAAACCTCATTAGGATTTCTTCAAACTCTTTACACTTTAAAAAATATATCCATGTTTTCCTAGAGTAATCATCTACAAAGATAATATAACACAAAAAACCTCCTATAGAGGCTACAGACACGGGCCACATAAATCAGAATGAATAAGTTCTAGTACATTTTTATATTTTCTTTCACTATTGTGAAAAGTGTTTTTATTTTTCTTCCCTAAAGTACACCCTTTTCAAGTTCCTTCATGGTCTGGTTTGAGCTTTGGAATACTTATCACCATTTTCTCCATTCAAGGCAGACCACAAAAATGGATATGTCCTAGTCTTCTATGCCAAATCTCACAAGTATTAGTAGACTCATGTATTATGGCTTGAGAGGGGGAACTACATAGTTTGTAGAGGCATTTATTCCTTACTCCAATAGTGTGAGCCTTCTTGATGTTTGAGTTTTTGGGCCATGCCAATACTTTATCCTCCATGAAGGTGATTCTATATCCCTTGTCTTGAAGTGCTCAAATAGAGACTAGGTTCCTCTTGATCCCTAGTACAAATAATACACCTGTGAGTTGAAGAGAGATGTATGATTTGAGGTTTATGGTGCAAGTCCCAATTCCTTTCATAGAATACTTGGAATCATCCCCAATAGTCACTTCCTCATCTGATTCTTCTACTAAACTATCTAGGTGTTCTCTAGATCTTGTAATGTGATGTGATGCCCCACTATCAATCACCCAAGTATTAGGGATGGATTATACTTGGCCTAATAAGGCTATTTAGAACACAAGTTTCTCAGTATCATTTTCTAGCCTTGCCTTACCAAATTCAGAAATAGAGGCTTGGGGTTTTGGCCTATCTTGGCACTTCATAGCATAATGTCCATACTAGTCACATCTGAAGCACTCTACCTTGTACATATCCCTTCTTTTCTTAGATGATCTTTTTCCTTTTTCATCTTTGTTCGTCTTCCTCTTGAAGTTCCCTTTCTTACCCTTCTTGTGAGAATGAGTGTTTAGCACATAACTTCATTTTTAGATTTTTGACCAATCCCCCTTGTGATTAGTTTGGATTCTTCTTGAATGTAATTTTTCTTCAATCAATCAAATTTAGGGAGTTTTAAATGACCACTTATTCCTTTTATAAATTATTCCCATGAAGTTGGTAGTCCATTCAAGGCCAACATAGATAACTCCTTGCTTTGAATAAAATTCCCAATGGTAGAAAGTTGATCCCTTAATTCTACAATCCTCATAAAGCATGATGTGATTTATTCTCCTTTATTCATCTTCAAATGATGAAGATTTTATTTAAGTGATATCCCCCTACTTGTGTTGTTAATCTCATACATACTTTCTAATGTTGAGAACATTTTGTATGTAGTATCCAATTTGGAAATAATTGGAACTATGTGATCTTTAACAACATCTACCAATAATTTCATGGCCTTGTTATTTTTCTTTATCCAGTGGCATTTTTCTCCATCTTCTTTAGAGATAGCCATCTCATTCTCTACAAATGCTTATAATTCATGCTCTCTTAAAGTGAGCATGATTCTGAATTTCCATGAGACAAAATTAGAGGCTCCTTCAAGATGATCCTCGAATCTAAATCCATTTTCCATTTTGGAGAGTAAAATATGAATTTAAAAAATAATACAAATAATAGTTGGATTGCCTTTTGTACCAAATCTGATCGGATCTTCCTTAGACTAGCTCTGTGGTGCAGGAGCACCTAGGAAATCCTCAAAGCCCTAGTGTTTTGGCTTGTAACTAACCTTAGCCAAGTCAGTGTGTGTGTTTATTTTGGACCTTATTAGGTATTGCAAAGTGTGTTACTAGGTGGATAGATAGTTAGTATCTAATCCAACCTAGTATAGTTAGGTTACTTTATTGCTTAGTTTAGTCTAAATGGGAAATTTGGTCTAAATGTGTCCTAGACCCTAGCACAATAGGAAATATTCTTTTCTAGGATTTTATGAGGTTGTTTCATCAAACCATATGGGTTAGAGGCCCAAAAATATAGGATGGAAACATAAATGCAAAGATGCTAAAAGTTTCTCAAAAGTTGTCATGACAACATTTCCAACTTTTTACAAATGTTGCATGCAACTCGACAACTTTGGATTCCCCTAATTTTAGGAGTAGGAAATTGATGGAAAAATCATAGAAACATGGAGGAAGCATCTTAAGGATGTATGTAATTCATTTCCTAAGGTAGAAGTGACTGTAAGGAAGTTTTTTAATAGGAAGAAGCTCTGCAATTCTGTGTTGTTAGCAATATCTGAGCATTTTGATTTACAGAGCATGTGAATAGATTGAACTGATTAAAGTAATGATATATTTGTGTTGAGGATGTTGATACAAGACTTTTTCTTTCAGGGTGCAAGTTTTGTAGAGTTATTTTAGTGGCATTAAGAAATTGATTAGGATTTAGGGAGTCTGCTGTTTCAGTTTAGAGTGATTTGTGTTTCCATGGCTCCCACATGAAATCTGACTGTGGAAATATCCTAAGGGTAGATTAATGTTTTAGGGGAGCCTATGTAAAATTTATATATGCAGGTAGAGGTCCTGAAGAGTAGAGATACTATTTTTAAAGCCATGCCCTAGGCGAGCTAGGACAGTTTGGTTAGGGGTATGGCAGGGAAAAAGAAGAGTGCAGAGACAAGGGTGTGTATGGGAGTAATGAACCAAGTGTAGTGTTAGTGTTTTTAGGGTCTCATAGGTCCCTAGTGTCAATATTAGATCCCAACCAATCCATTTGGATTGATTTTTGCATACAAATCAATAGAGAGCTAGTGAGGAGCTAAAATATGCCTAATAGCCCTAAATTTTAGGATAGAGGTGTACGGACAGATTAAGAACCCTAGAGCTTAGAAATATTTTAGGTCTCCCAAAATGGTATCTAAATCCTAAATTGGTTTTAGGGGTTGTGTGGTATTTTTCAGAGAAAAGCTTGAAAAAATCACTGGATAGGACTAATTGGTGTTTTAGGTCTAATAGGACAAATTGGGTATGAATTTGAAACTCGACTAACTTGGGGTTGAAGACTTATGGGATTTGATTTAAGTAGATTAAAAATGAACATTATAAGTGTGTAAAAGACCCTTGTATCATGGGAGGTGTTGGTATGAAGATTTTGGCATTGGAATTCTTCAAGGCCAAGAAGAAGCATTGAGACAAAACTGAGATAGTTGTCCCTCAAGGTGAACCACAATTATTGTGACTCTTAGAGAAGATTTAAGAGAAGTCTTGGAATTAGTGTCTATTGAATAGGGAGGTCCTATAGTGAATATTAGGATCCTAATTGGACTAGGAAAAGAAAGGTCCTATCTACTAAATTGTGAAGCACATCTTGGGGCTACTTCTATCAGAGTGGTATCAGAGCCTCTTTTGATCAGGCTTGTGGTTAATGTTACAACCAAAGAAATCCATTAGAGATTAAATAATGGTGACTAATGCTGAATTATAAAATAAGGTAGATGAACAAGAGGAGGAGAATAGATTACTTTGAGATAGGCTTGCTCAATTGGAGAAAAAGGTGGATGAATTTGATGCGAAAGTAGATGAAGTAAACGAAAAAATGAAAAGGAAAGGCAAAGAGATTTCCCTTGAAGATGAATTCCCTAAATCTGACCCTATCCTAAATGAAGAACCATTCCTAAAATCCCTAAAGGCTATGAGTGGAAAAACATTGGAAGGAGTTCCCATTTCAATGGACAAATGGAACTGGAGGTAGTCCTTGATTGGACAGAAGGACTAGAGAACCATTTTGAGTGTGATGGAATCACAGAGGCTTAAAAGGTGAAAGTTTCTAAAGCAAGACTAAGAGGGTCTTCTCTCACTTGGTGGAAATTCATCCAAGATTAGAGAGAGAAGGAAGGGAAAATTCCCATTGCTTCATGGAAAGCTATGGTAGAAAGAGTAAGAGATGCTTACATCCCTGAGGATTATGAAATCCAGTTGCACAAGAGAAGACAAGGTCTAAGGTAGAAGGACCTAGATTTCAACTCATATAGTGAAGAGTTTCAAAGACTTTGTATGACATCAAGAGTAGCAGAGGATGAAAAAGTGAAGGTTGCAAGATATATTAATGGACTTAAATGGACCCTTCAAGATGAGATGAGTATTTTGACTCCAGACACAGTTTAGAAATGCCACCAAAATTCTATCAAGGTGGAAGACAAGTTGAAGAAGAAACAAGACTCCAATACTTCAAGAGGAAGAGGTACAGGAAGAGATACTAGAGGAAAAAGAAGTGGTTATGGTGGAAGAAGTTCTAAATCTAAAGGACAATTAGAGACTAACCTCACTGAACAACATGAAGGAAACTTCAATAGAGGTAGTCCAAGTAGAGGAAGGAACTCTAATAATAGAGGAAGAGGTAGTAGTCAAGGAAAAGGAAACTATTTTTCCAATATGAAGTGTTATCACTGTAATCAGTTAGGACATTTGGCATATAGGTGTACAGAGAAGGGAAGTACCTCTCAAGGAGGTGAAAAAAGAGTGAACTATGTTCATGAAGAGACAAGTGGAAATAAGAACATTGAAGTGCCATTTGAATCAGAGGAGGGAGAGAAACTCATGATGAGGAGAACTCTAATAAAAGAGCCAGTGAAAGAAGAACTCAGTCAAAGGAGATCATTATTTAGAGTCAAGTGTAAAATGATGGGAAATGTATGTAGAGTCATCATAGACTTAGGGTCAACTGACAATATAGTGTTAGAGGAGGTAGTCAGTAAGTTGAAAATTACAAGGATACCCCACACCAGTCCCTATAAGGTCACTTGGCTAAACAAAGGACAACATGTCCTAGTTGATGAACAAGCTTGGGTAGAATTCTCCATTGGGAGATATAAGGATAAAGTTTTATGTGATGTCTTACCTATGGACACATGTCACTTTCTCTTAGGTAGACCATGGAAATTTAATAGAGGGTCATGCATGATGGAGTGAAAAATTCATACTCCTTTAAGAAAGACAATGTGACATACAAAATCCAATCACTATTGGAGGCTGCAGAGTTGAAGACTACTAGTCCCAATGTACTTATGGTGGGTGAAAAAGAGTTCTTAGAGACCTTAGATGAAGGATAAGGAGTTGGCTTTGCCTTGGTTCTAAAGCGAAAGGAAGTTACAGACAAAATAGACAAGAGGAAAAAGTTGCCAAAATAAGTCCAAGAAATGCTAGTGAAGCATGAGGGAATAGTGAGTGATGGACAACCATCAACCTTACCCCCAAAAAGGTTTGTAAGCCATCAGATAGACCTAATACTAGGAGCTACCCTACCCAATAAGGAAGCCTATAAAATGACTCCCCAATAGAAGGAAGAGATTGCTAGACAAATCCAAGATTTTAGAAAAAGGCCTTATAAGAAAGAGCATTAGCCCTTGTGCCATACCCACAGTCCTAGCACCAAAAAATGGAGGAACTTGGAGATTATGTACAGACTCTAGAGCAATGAATAGGATCACCATTATGTATAGTTTCCCTATCCCTAGGATAGAAGACCTAATGGACTATCTAGGAGGAGCAAGGTACTTTAAAAAGATAGACCTAAAGAGTGGCTATCATTAAATCAGAGTAAATGAAGGGGATGAGTGGAAAACAACCTTCAATACTACATAAGGATTGTATGAGTGTCTTGTCATGCCATTTGGGTTGTCAAATGCCCATCAAAATTCATGAGGTTGATGAATGAGGTACTTAAAGAGTACAATGGAAATTTTATAGTGGTCTACTTAGATTATATTATCATCTATAGTAAGACAAGAGAAGAGCACCTCAAACTCTTGGAATTGTTTATTAAGAAGCTACAGGAGGAGAAGTTGATGATCAACTTAGAAAAGCGTTAATTCATCAAGACAGATCTGGTGTACCTTTTTTTTGTTCTATCACAGGGTAACTTAAAAATGGATCCAAGCAAGGTTGAGGCCATCATCAACTGGCCTACCCCAAAAACAAGCACCGAGGTAAGAATTTTTCATGGCCCTGCACAATACTATAGGAAATTTACTAAGTAGTTTAGTGCAATATATGCTCCTATGTTAGATACAATTAAGGGAGGCATGCAGACTATGTTTTTTTGGAATGATAAAGATAACAATGGTTTTGAGATACTAAAGAAAAAGATTGCAACACAACCAATTTTGGTTTTGCCAAGTTTTGAAAAGTTGTTTACAGTGGAGTGTGATGCCAACAATGTGGCAATTGGAGCTATCTTAAGTTAGGAGGGAAGACCAGTGGCTTTCCATTTGGAGAAGTTGAGTGAATATGAGAAGAAGTATTCTTATTATGACCTAGAGATGTATGCTCTAGTCCAGTCATTGAGAAAATGGAGGCATTACCTATTGCAAAAGAATTTTATTGTCTATTCAGACAATCAAGCATTGAGTTTCTTGAAATCACAAGACAAGTTGAGTCATAAGCATATGAAGTGGGTTGAATACCTGCAAGAATACACATTCAACATAAAACATAAGAAAGGGTTGCAGAATAAAGTTTCATATGCTTTGAGTAGAAGAGTATTGACCATTCAAGAGATTCAACTGTAGAGTATGGTAATTGACAACTTCAAGGACCTATATGGTGAAGATGAAGACTTTGTAGACATCTACAAGGTATTTAAAGAGTATCAAAACCACTTTCATAGTCAATACTCTGAGTACACTTTTCAGTCTAATCTATTGTTTAAAGGGATTTAGTTATTTGTCCCTAGGGGGTCTATAAGAGAAAATCTTATACAAGATAAACACAATGGTGCACTTAGTGGTCATTTTGGGGTTAAAAAAACTTAAGAGTTAGTTTGAAGATTCTATTTTTGGCCCAAGATGAAATTGGATGCAAAGAGATATGTTGAAGGTTGTGTTATTTTTTAGAAGGCCAAAGGAACATCTAAAAATGCAAGCCTATATAAACCTTTTCCCATTCCAACCAGACAATGGGAATGTCTAAGCATGGATTTCGGAGTAGGTTTGCCTAAGACAGGATAGGGAATGGACAGTGTCTATGTGATAGTAGACAGATTTAGTAAAATGGCCCACTTTGTTCCATGCAAGACAATCACTAATGCCAATCAAATAGCTTCTCTTTTCTTTAAAGAGGTTGTCAGAATACATGGATTTCCCTTGAGAATTGTGTCGGACAGAGAAACCAAGTTTATGAGTCACTTTTGGAAGGCTCTATGGCAGAAGTTGGGAACCAACTTATCTTTTGGATCTTCCTACCATCCTCAGTCAGATGGCCAAATAGAGGTAGTAAATAGGAGTCTTGGAAATATCCTAAGGTGTTTAACAAAATAGTATGGTCAAGTTTGGGACCAGCTCATTGGACAAGTAGAGTATTCTTATAATGACATAGTGAATAGGACTACAAGAAAAATTCCTTTTGAAATAGTCTATGGTCTTCATCCAAGAGGAATTTATGAGCTCAGAGAACTAAAGGATGGAGCCAAAGGTAGTGGTTATGCTAATGATTTTTCTCATTTAATGCAAGAAGTTCATGAGATAGTTAGGAAGACACTCGTTGACAATACAGAGAAGAGCAAGACTAAAGTGGATGAAAGAAGAAGAGATATCCAATTAAAGGTTGGAGATCTAGTAATTGTTCACCTTAACAAGGAAATACTTTAGAAAGGAACACCTCATAAAATTCAAATGAGAAGAATTGGTCCATGTGTCATACTGGCCAAGTATGGAGCCAATGCCTATAAGGTGGAACTTCAAGAGGATTTGGGTTTATCTCTAGTGTTTAATGTTGTAGACTTAGTACTGTACAAAGGCCCAATCCTTGATGCTGATCAAAGTTTGAATGAAGTAATAAAGGAGGTTGAAGAACTACATTTTCCATCTATACCAATCAAACAAGAAGAGACAATTCTAGATTCTAGAGTCTACAAGAAGACCAGAAAGAAGGAGTATAAAGAACACTTGGTAAAATGACAAGGAAAATCTAATGTAGATACAATATGGATCAAGGAAACTAATTTTAAGAAGTTGGGTGTTAATCTCAAGTTACTCAACCCAAGGGTGGATTGAAGTCTTTTGTTTAGGGGAGGACGGTGCAGGAGCACCTAGGAAATCCTTAAATCCCTAGTGTTTTGGCTTGTAACTGACCTTATCCAAGTTTGTGTGTGTGTTTATTTTGGACCTTTTTAGGTCTTGAAAAGTGTGTTACTAGGTGGATAGATAGTTAGTATCTAATCCAACCTAATATAGTTAGGTTACTTTATTGCTTAGTTTGTTCTAAATGGGAAATTTGGTCTAAATGTGTCCTAGACCCTTGCACAGTAGGAAAGATGCTTTTCTAGGATTTTATGAGGTTGGATCATCGAACCATATGGGTTAGAGGCCCTAAAAGAGAGGATGGAAGCATAAATGCAAAGATGCTAAAAGTTGCTCAAAAGTTGTCATGACAACATTTGCAACTTTTTGCAAATGTTGCATGCAACTTGACAAATTTGGATTCCCCTCATTGTAGGAGTGGGAAATTAATGGAAAAATCCTAAAAACATGGATGAAGCATCTTAAGGATGTATTTGATTCATTTCCCAATGTAGAAGTGACTATAAGGAAGTTTTTGAATAGGAAGAAGCTCTGTAATTCTATGTTGTTAGCAATATCCAAGCATTTTGATTTACAGAGCATGTGAATGGATCGAAATGATTAAACTAATAATAGATTTGTGTTGAGGAGGTTGATACAAGACTTTTTATTTTAGTGTGAAAGTTTGGTAGAGTTAGTTTAGTGGCATTAAGAAATTGATTAGGATTTAGGGAGTCTACTGGTTCAGTTTAGAGTGATTTGTGTTTCCATGGCTCCCCCATGAAATCTAACCGTGGGAATCTCCAAAGGGTAGCTGAATATTTTAGGAGAGCCTATGTATAGTGTATATATGTAGGTAGAGGTCTTGAAGAGTCAAGCTACTATTTTTAAATCCATGCCCTAGGCGAGCTAGGACAGTCCAGTTAGGGGTATGGCAGGGAAAAAGAAGAGTGTAGAAACAAGGGTGTGTATGGGAGTACTAAAAAAGTGTGGTGTTAGTTTTTTTAGGGTATCATAGGTCCCTAGTGTCAAGATTAGAGCCCAACCAATCCATATGGATTGATTTTTGCATAGAAATCAATAGAGAGCTAGTGAAGAGCTAAAATAGGCTTAATAGCCCTACATTTTAGGATAGTGGTGTACATACAGATTGGGAACCCTAGAACTTAGAATTATTTTAGGTATCCCAAAAGGGTATCTGAATCCTAAATTTTGTTTAGGGGTTGTGTGGGATGTTTCAGAGAAAAGCTTGAAAAACTCACTAGATAGGGCTAATTGGTGTTTTAGGCCTAAAATGGCAAATTGGGTATGAATTTGAAACTTGACTAACTTGGGGTTGAAGAATTATGGGATTTGATTTAAGTTGATGCAGAATTAACATTATAAGTGTGTACAAGACCCCTGTAGCATGGGAGGTGTTGGTATGAAGAGTTTGGCATTGGAATTCTTCAAGGCCAAGAAGAAGCATTGAGACAAAACTGAGATTGTTGTCCCTCAAGGTGAACCACAATTTTTGTGACTCTTAGAGAAGAGTTAAGAGAAGTCTTGGAATCACTTTCTATTTAATAGGGAGGTCCTATAGTGAAGATTAGGATCCTAATTGGAGAAGGAAAAGAAAGGTCCTGTCTACTGAATTGTGAAGCACATCTTGGGGCTACTTCTATCACTCTGATACCATATTAAAGTTTTGATCAAATTTGTGTGTAGTATTTTAATATTAATTTCAAATTGTGTAGGTATATATATAATAAATGTAGATATAATTGAGCTCTACACAGTTCAATAATATGAATTATTTATGTTATGTCTCACAAGAATGTCACTGCATTATTTATGTCAATATTGATCTACAAAATTGATATTCAATATTGAATCTCTCTTTATCAATATTGATATCAATATCAATATGAATTGTTATTATTGATAAAATCAAGCTCGATCTATATTGAAGAATAAATATATTTTTATCACCGTATATCCAAAAATGATTTTGATGTCATATAAATATCACCCAAGGTCTCACAAGGAGACACATCTCTTCGTGAGATCGTATGCCTCACGAAGAGATGTGCCTTTTCGTGAGACTAATCTTAATACCATGTAATACAAAGTAATAAAATTTGAGTTTTTATAATATTGATCTGCATTATGAGGTGGTCGATACCAATATCGACTTGAGATAGTATAAAAATTTGTTTGCAATATTGTTACCATATTTTCACTATGCAGTTCACAATGGTAGGGCTGTTATCAGCCCTGATATTTCTGGTGAAATAAGGTTATTTTGAGTTAAAAGGTTGGCTGGTTTGAATGTTTAAATTTGCTATCATGTTTCTGGTTCATATCTGAAATTTGTTGCCTGAAGTTATCAAAGAATGTGGATTTCTTTTATAAAGTAAAGATGTTTGTTCATATTCATAATTGAAATAAATGAAAGAACAACATTTAAAATAACCACACAAGCAGTGGTTTCTTTCAAAACAGAAGAACTGAAAAGTGTGTTTTAATTATTAACAAAGGATATTTTTCATTAAAATATATTCAAAATGAAATGCATTTTAAAACAACAACCACACAGCCCATGGTTTTAGGATAATGCAAGCATGCGTCCTAAAATAAAAAATGCAAGAAAATATAAGAGTCATTTTTCAATTTCATAAATGAAAAGAAAGCAACGCAAAGGGATAAGGGTTAGGCCCCCCATTGCCTGATATTGTTGCTGTAGTTCTGAACACTATTGTGTGTTAGTTGTCATCATAGCTCTGGACTCACATACGAGATTCTCCTGTAACAAAGAAGAAAAAAGGGAGGGGTCAGTTTGGATGAACTGAGAAATGGAGAAAACTAACTCCTACTCTATTTTGCTGATCTCTATTCACTGATGAAATGCAAGACAGTAATATAGAAAAAATATTCAGAATCAACAAGAAAAGGAGAAGGTGTTTTATTAATGTTGTTTTCTTCATGTATAGGTACAGGTATGAAGATTAAGTAGGTTTTCAAAGGGACATGCAGTCACTACGTGCATGAAACCTTCTGACTGAAGTCATGGAGGGGCGAGGACCAGAGGACTAGAGGAGGCTGTTGAGGGGGCATGCATAGGTTCAGGAATAGGACCTTCTGGCTGAATCATGAAGTTGTTTATACATTTATGTTGTTGAAGGGATGTGTATTTACACGCATAAAACCTTCCAACATTCCTCATTTCAGATTAATTTGAAAGAAAGTTATTGGTTATACATATACATCTCAGCAGAACAAAGGTGGAACATATTCTATCAAGGAGCAGTAAGCTATAGTAAGAGGTAACCTGGAATCAAATCAAGGCAATCAATCATTCACTGCTACACTAAGATAAGTATCTGATCTCTTGTCAAGTTCAGTCACATCTTTTGTCATCAGAAAAGAAAATCCTTATTTATCAATATTTGGGATAAGTAGTAGCAATTAAGGATAGCAACAAGACTGCATGCTTCTCCAAAGTCCAAATTTCATTATGGAATGCTACATCATGAAAAAGGCATTAATAGTTGAGACAACCTTCATTCTGGTACTAAATTGTCATAAGCAGTCATTGAAGGATCATGTCATTATCAGAATGCAGTGATATAACAAAGGAAATATGCAGTCATTAAGCCATAATAGATGCAACAGTTATTTAGTGGAGGAGTCAAATCTAAGAATGCTAAGGCACGAAATAACATAGAGGTACATAAGAACAACATGTCATCAAGTTGTTTAAGATATTCATCAAGGAACAATCAGTAATGATGATAACTATCCAAGAGAGTAGCCATACCTTGAACAGATAATTAGATAATATCAAAAGACAGGTTACTCTCATTTTCAGCCCAATAAAGGAAGAGTTATAATCTGATTTTTGACGAAGAAGGTATCATCATTTATGTAAAACTTGGAGATCATGAAGTTGCTGTTTCAGTTTTAAAGGAAAAGCTAAGTGTTTTGCATATATACACATTAGTCTTGTTTGGTGCCAAAGAAATATTCATATTTTGCACTCAGGGCATGCATTATGTTATCAATTACCAAATGGATTGAAACAACTATATGATGTTTTAATATAGACTAATTTCAAGAGGAAATCTGAGTTTAAGATATTAAATGTCTTGATCATAAGAACCTTTCATTAGAATGTATGGGCTACAGCTGCTATAGGAACAGGACAACTAATTCTTTAAATATTAAGGGCACATCTCTGAAAGGTTATCGTTGTTAATGAAATAAGCATATGTATCTAAAAGTACATTACTATTTTATTCAAATGTTGAAGGTGAATAACAGAGAGTTGCAAGAGAAGCACATATTTGCAGGCAGTAAGACCCAATTTATACAGGGTGCTACTGTAGCCAATCGGTATGATATTCAAGGAGGAAGTCTTTTATGCTTTCTTTTAAAATATTCCATTAAAAGAGAACAACATTATAGAAATAGAAAAGAGCCACAATTTTTAGAGTATCTAGCTATTAGGATTATAGTTTTTACACAAAACAATAGCTATTGAGAGCCACATTCTTGTATTTAACAAGAATTTGAGAAGATAGCAGGAGCACAAATTTGAAAAGGTTCTTATCTTTTCTAGCAAAAAACCCAATATATATATATATATATATATA
>MU223621.1:4266270-4294118 GCA_018584345.1 Thuja plicata
ACCATAAAGAATTCTTGAAAAGAAATGAGAAATCTGCAAGAACAACAACATGGTTTCATGAAAGGAGTCTAGTTCGAAACCCATGCTCAAAAATGTTGTAGACTACGAAAGGCTATTTTTAAAAGAAACATAGAAGGTAAAAAGCCCACTTACCAGCAAAGATGGAAATGTTTGAGAAAGTTGAAACTCCATTTTTTAAGCATGATGTCCAGGGATAGGAGTATTTCAAAGCTTTATGGAAGTAGCAAAGAACAAAACAACAATTAATATTTTCTTTCCTTCAGACCCATGGGGGAAACACAACAAAAGAAGAGAAGAGTGGCGGCCAGAGTGGAGTCAGAAAGAGGAAGGAAAAAATCATGAAAAATTTCATTCTCTCATAATAGCAGAGGCAAGTTTTAAAGAATTTGAAACCCTATCCTTTCTTTCGAAAGGAAGCCAGTATAAAAGAGAGAGAGGGAGAGATCTTTAAACGAGTAGTAACTATAGTAGAGAGAAGTAGGCTCTTCATTTTGAAACACAAAGTACCAAACCCTATGGCAGAAGTAGACCTTCAAAGCCTTATGAGAGTGGTAGAGGTAGAGGCCATAAAATAGCTTACAGAGAGCAGCATAATACAGAGAGTCATGGCGGCGTTCAAGCATAGATAATCAGCAAGGCTACAAACAAAACTCCAAACCCTACATCCACCCTTGGCAACGGCAGCAGAGCTCTCCAAGCAATGCAAAGAAAAACACAAATAGAATTAGGTTAAGTCTAGGTTTCGAGACCCTTCATATTAGATGGACTTCAAACCTTTTTAGATTTTAGTTAAATTCTCAAGCCCATCCTCACGTTTTGTATTGTTTTTCCTTGTTTTGATTATGTTTTAATTTATTTATTTTCCTAACCTTTCCTAAATGAATATATTATACCATATGTCTAGCTTACATTTAAAAGATGATGCTTATTATCTATTAAGTGTAAATTAGGCATATGATGTAATGTATATTATTAAAAAAGGTTAGAGTTTAATTTTTATTCATTATATTAATCATACATTGTGAATATTATAATTTTATTTAAATATCAAATATATAAAGTAAAACTTTTATTAGTGATACTTAATATGTTAAATATTAAAGTAAAATTATTATTTATAAGATACGATTAATATAATGAATATAATTAATAAGTTGCAAATATTTTCTAGTGATACATTTATTTATTTAATAATAGTTAAAATATCACTATATCTAATTTTATAATAGATAATTGAGTTATCCATTTTAGAATTAAATATTTTCTATTATAATTATAATTAAATAAATATATTGTTCTTGAAGTGGTTGTTTATTTATTAACTAAATATTATCGATTATATTTGATATATTCAATATTTTAAAAGAATATTTATAATATTCATTTAAAATATATCAAATATACTAAACATAATCGATTAATAATTAATTAATAAATAAATAGTTTGAAAGGAGTCTTGCACATCTTATTGTAAACAATAATAATAGTTTGTCAATGTTATAAGGCAACTATTATTAATCGTCAAAAGTGCAAAGTAGAGGACTATCTTGTAGGAGTTAGTGTTGAGTTAGGGTTGAGTTACATCTTTCTAGCATTGACCGTTAGTTAGTTTCTTATCCTATGCTTGTTTCAAGGAGGGGGTTTCTGTTCATATTCAGTTCTGCTATTGTTATGGCCTATTTATAGCTTCTTGAGGTGTTTTCTGAGTTATCATGCAGTGGTCATTAGTTGAGGGGTTGTTTTGGAGCAGTTTGGGCACATCTCATGTAGTTATGACCCTATTTTTGTGGGATTTCTCCTTCTATCCGACCTTCTCACATTTTTGCATGATTTTGGGAGTTGAGGAGCAGTTGGAGGATTAGTTTGAGTTGTTTTTCAGTGATACTTGGCTTGGAGGAGTTCTTACAATAGTGGTACTTTAGTTTCCATCAGTTTGATGCCTCTTTTTGTGGGTTTTTTCCATGCATCCGACCCATTCTGGTTTCTTTGGGCTATATCTTGTACTATGACCTCATTATTCTAGACCTCCTTCTCTTTGACCTCTTTTGCACATTGCAAAAAGTAGGCATCATTATAAGGGGGCAGTTTGTAGTAGATCCTTGGAGTTTTATATAGAATTCAGATACCCTTTTCAGCTATCTTTTGTGTAATAGTTGATTGTTTATGATTGTGTTACCACTGCTTTAAGTTATTAAAGTGTGAAAATGTACAAGTTTTCCTCTTTATTGCTAATTAAGGAGCCTTTCATAGAATCATTGTTACAGAATTCATCTAGTTGATAATTGTGTCTCACCTATCTGTTTATCTCAAAGTTTTGCTACAAAATCAATTTTTGGTGAATCACCTCAGTAGCATAGTTTTCATCTTTTAAGCATATCCTTCTACCCTTTTCCTCTTCAAGAAATAGTTTAGGTGATCACAAGGAGGTAGATGACCTATGATCTGAAGATTCATTCCCATTCATGATAGTGGGAACGTTTCCATGTTCCAACATGATTGAGAGGTTTCACACTTTGCATCACGGGTGCAATCCTGATTGACAACAAATATATGAAAGTCAATATCATTATCAACTTTGTGATTATATTGTTATTGACTTGTAATATATGACACTCAATAGCATTATCAACTTTGTAATATGTGATGATTTTTATCATTATGTATGATAGTCATTACGGTTAACGATAACTATGATAGTTATACGTAACGATAACTAATATCATATCAGTCATAAACAGTTACAAGTTTGATAACAAATTTTTAGGTAATTTTGAAAAAAAAACCAATAACATATATAATAATGTAAATATCATAATATTTTAATGTTTACATAATCATAATATAATATTGTATGGATAATAATATATTATCTATTGGAGGATAGATATCAAATTCTTAAGGTTGATAGGTAAATTGAGCATTTTATTTCATCGATTAGAATAATCTAACTGAAGCTACAAAACATTAAGAGTTACATATTAATTTTATCTCAAATCTAATATTCTCTTATGAATGATGATGTCCAACGAGTTTTCATTAAAAATAAATTCTCCTTCTTCTAACAACATTCAATCACAGGTTTTGTTTACAACACCTTCCATTATGATTCTCTTTTAACCTAGACAAAAGGTTCAATAATTTTCTGAGATTTTTGAATGCCTCCATTATATTATGATATAACTTCTTAACAAATAATTAATCCAATAGATAGAAAGGGAGGGTGATTGTAGGATCTTAGGGAAATTCAAATGGTCATCTTGTGTTGTTGCTCCTTAGTTTTGTTGCTTTTATTGTAAGTCAAATGACCATCTTGTGTTGTTACTCCTTGGTATTGTAGTAACCCAAATTGGTTACCTTCATCACTATTGGCAAAAATGGTATTCTTTGTAATCTTCTTCTAGTAAATTTGTATTTTCTTTGTTTGATTCATTTATTTTTATTTTTTATTTTGTGTGTTGAGCATGTTCTTAGGGTAGAGTTAAATTTGTTTTCTTATTTTGAATTTAAATTTATAAATTTTCCTTCCCTTGCTAGTACTAGCTTGTGGTTCAAGGTTCTTGTCCAAACTCCAAGGTTAGTGAGATAACATGTCTTGAACCCATTTCATATTTTTTCCTCTCTACGTACTTGGTTAATTACTACTCTTATATAAGTTGACTTGTAGAAGAGTCAAGTGAAGGTGATAATAATTTTACATTAAATGAATATTTAATTCATTTGAAGGAAGGAAAATAGAAAATTAATGTAGATAATCCCTAAGAGAATAGGTAAAACCATCATACTAAGAAGCCTTGGGGGAGGAGGTGAAAAGTAAGTTGACTCCCCAAACTATGATATATGTATTAATTTGTGGCAAGAAAAATGGAAGAGGAGATGGAGACTGCTTTGGTCTTGGAGACCTCAAAGATGGAGAAATTTTTAGGGCTCCTCCCTCTGCTAGGAACCTTTCTATTTCTCTGAATCTAGAAATGTTGAAGCAGTTAGGTTCGAAGAAAATAGGCTCAGGAATATATTTTTTTATCTATGTGTCTTGATAAACATTTGTTATCTTTAATGAGATTTCTAGTGAATGGATTGCTAACATTTGAGGCTAAAATTGTGTCTTTTGGTTTATTCCTATAGAAAGGTTCAAAAGAGTTTGTTTATGATTTTTTTTAAAGCCATTTTATGAATGATAGGGTTTTAGAGAAATAGTTCTAGAAGTTAAAAAAGATTAAATTATTTCTGGTCATTTCATGGGAGGTGGAGGACAAATCTGAAGAATTTATTAAATCTTATCATAGATGGCTATAAATCATAAATGTTCTTCCCATCCAATTATACAAATTTATCCCTCAACTTCTCAAACCTTTTGAGAATTTTTTGTAAGTTAAAAAATTGAGGGTTACCTTGAAACACATGAATGCAAGGTCATTAATTTCATTATCTCTATACATTAATGTTTAGATATTATCTCTCTCCAATTTGAGATTGGATTCATTTTTTGTGAGTTGGAATTTTTGGGTAGTCTAAATTCAAGCTTTTTGTATAAAGAATTGGACATTTGAGGAAAATTTGTCCTAAAAAAGTGGTTAAAAATGTAGGAGCATTTAATAAAATCCATGATAATAATGTAAAAAATGTGGTTAATGATACTAGGGGAGAAATTCTTGTTGAGATAAACCTTATCCCGATAGAGAAGGTGGGTTATATAGACTATTGTGTTTGACAATATTTCCATGATAGATAATAATTTTGTTAAATGAAAAATTGAAGGAAAAGTGGACACATTTAGCAAGGAATTGAATATACCCCTGCCCAATATGGATTCAATAGAGGAAAATGATTTATTTTTGTTTACCCTTTATTTGATGAGGAGATTATTTTTTGTGAAATATCAAGTAAAATAAAATAATATATCTTATAGAAACAAGGAGCAAAATGCAATGTCTACCCATCCTAAAAATGCACAATAGCTAGCTCTAGATACTATTAATGCCTAAGAAGTTGAAGCTAGGAAATATATTATTGTTGATGGTCAAAATAAAATGCTTCTAAAACTTAACTCTCCAATGGAGTCAAATCGTACCTTCCTCAGTGATCCAGATATGCCAGTTTAGAAAAAAATAAAATTCTCTATACTCAGCCTATGAGTCTGAACTAGCCCTGATAACTCAATAGGAGAATAAAGACATGTAGAGTAATAAAAAATAAATCAAATAGAAAGCTCTTGAAGCTATAAAACCCAAAAATGAAATGGAAGTAAAATTATAAAAGAGAATGTCTCCAAAAAGGAAAAAAGAAACAAAAGTGGAATAAGATCCCTCAATGTTTTGAAAGGTTGTATAAGAACAAAAAGGTTGACCCTCACCCTTATTCTTAATAATGAGTTTTAGAAGTTTTATCTGTAATGTCAATGGGCTTAAATCACCTTTGATATAAAATATATAAAAGGATCCTTATAGAACAATAGACCTGAACTAAATTTTATATCTCTTCAAGAAATAAAGGTTGCTGGTTTTCAAAAGGACAATGTCCTAAGATTTATATGGAAGATTTCTAAGGCTTTTTTTACACTACATGAAAGATGTAGGGAAGATGTTAATATTCTTATTAATTCTATTTGGGACAAATATGTAGTCAAATGGGAAATATCTCCATGTAACATAATTATTTGGGTCATTCTAGAAGATTCCAAAATTTTTGGGATGTGTTCTCTATATGATTCAAATGATTATAAGAAATGTGTGGGATGTGCAACTAGATGACCTCTAATATTCATAGGGTTCCCTAGGTCATTTTGGTGATTTTAACATGCTATAATATAAAGATGATAATATAGGGAGTAAAAGAGGGCCTTTAGAAATGAAATGAACTCTAATTTTGGTTTCAAATGAAAATAAATTGATTCTTGTCTTTCCCTCTATAAATGAAGAAATACCCTTTCAAAGAAATCTATCTAGTTTACTTGGTGCAATAACTATCCTTAAAACAAAATAATTTATTCTAGACTAGATAGGTTTCATGCCAATAAATATTTCTTCTCTTTCAAACAAGATGAATTGGGTAGTGTGGATACAGTTTTCCCTACCTCCATGTCAAACCCCTTTCCCATTGAAGCTTGTGTAGTTTTTGGTTAGGTCTCACCTGAAACAAAAATATAGGAAATAGTTTGTTTAAATTAAGCACATCCCTACTAAAGGATTTGGATCGATTGAAAGTAATAAAAGTTGAGTTATTGGTTTGTTAGAGAATCTCAATAGTAGGTCATCAACTATTTAAATATGAATATTCAGTAAAATGTTGGAGGATTCTCTTTAGTCACTTGAATTAAAAGTAAAAATATAAAAGAATCTTGGCAATGAGAACTGAAAATAGAGTCATCATAACCAAGTCTCTTCTAAGAAAGGTTCAAATATATAATCACCATGGAGATAGAGTTAGAGTCAGGATGACCTGGCTCAAAGAAGGATATAGAGGATCCAAACATTTTTTCAATATTATTAGACAAAAATAGACCATGAAAAAAATTGGTCCTATTAAATTGGATGGGGATTCCCTCTTGTGATAAACAATTCTTGAGGTATTCTTTGATCACCATCAAGAACTCATTATCTATTAATACAATACAATAACAAATATGTAGAAGAAAGAGAATTCTATTGTAAGGTCATTCTAGTTAAGGTGTGCCAAGGAAATGTTCTTGAGATAGAAAAAGATATTTTTGAGATATAACTAAAGAGATCATAAAGACTTTTAGTAAGGAAATTTACCCATGGGCAAATGGGTTTCCCATTGAGTTTTACAAAGAAAATAGTGATTAAATAAGAGAAGAATTATTGGAGGTCAATAATGTAGCTTATCTTGGAGGTCTAAGTTTGTCTAAATGGCTCTTTGGGTGGAAATATTAATAAGGGAATACTTAAACTTATTCCTAAATGGAGAGGTAAGAATATTATAAAGAACTAGATCTCAATTACTCTTCTCAATATCTCTAATATATTGGGGAAAGTAGTTTCAACCATAAAATTGAGGCTCGTTAAAAATAAACATATCATGGAAAACCTGATAACCAGATTATAGGAAAGAGTGCACTAGGCTAAACATAGTAATCAAAATGTGTAAATTATTTTGTTAAACTTTGAAAAATCTTATGATAGAATAGAATGGGGATTTGTGACTAAGGTTCTAAAATCTTTTGGATTTCCCAAAATATTTTTTAAATGGATAAATATTTTGTTTAAATATTTATCTACCCAAATTGATATTAATGGTGACCATATTGATACTATTATGATTCAAATATCAATTATACAAGGTTTTACATTAACCCTTGACCTTTTTGTATTAGTTGTCAATTCCTTGAAATTTATGCTTAGAACTAGCCTAATATATCCTTGGGTCCGGGTTATTCTAGTGCCAAATGATGAACAAATGTTCAATGCCTAGTTTGCTAATGATAAAACCCTCTTGATTGGAATGAGGAAGACATTTTTGGTAATATTTTGAATCAAATGAACATCATTTAATCAAATTCAGGAGACAATATATCTAGTGCCAAGTCCGTCATTCTCATTTTGGATAATACCCTCCAATTTGGCTTAGAGACAAAGAGTGGAAATGGTTGGGCTCACATAAAATTATTGGATACTTAGGAATTTATTTTTCCATATCTCCCAAATTAAAAGAGATGTGGGGGTAGTTATTCTTGAAAATAAAATATAAGCATTAGAAATGGTAGACTCATCTTCTCTCCTTGGATGGTACAACTTAGGTAGTGAAAAAAGTGTTAGCTGCTATTTATTTCTCTTATGCCTGGTTGTTTTCTAATTTCTACTTCAACAAAATTCAAAAAAATCTTAGAGAATTTCTATTTTCAGATGTTCTACGTAAGATAAAAAGACATGTAACAAGGTTAGATTTGTGCTACCTCCCTAAAAAATGGAGGCTTAGGCCTTAAGGATCTCAAAATGTAGGTCATTTACTTGGTTATCAAATGGGTTGTAAGATCTTCTAAGTCAAATGAGACTTGGAAATTACTCATAAGAAATAATTCAACCCTTGCCAAACATAAAAGGGGTAAAATTGGAATAATATATTCATATTTTAGACATCTTGTTTGGGTGATTTGATTGCAATATCTTTGGCTTTCTAGTGTTTAGCAGCATATGGAAATCTTGGAAAAGCGTTGAGAATTTGTAAAATAACTGTGAGGCTATCTTAGTATATTTATAAAATGATGTTAAAAGGGTTTTCTAGTCTAATAAAGTAAAGTAGATATCAAACCACTCCCATCAATAATTTCATTAGGGGAGATAGTCACTTTATCCAAATTCAAACCAGTTGAGGTAGGTAAGAACTAGATGCACAATTATTTGGAATGATATTCTCCCATTTTTACTATTGATTGATATGAAATGATTTGATATAGAAGGACTACGTAAAAAACATGAAATTTTACTCTAATTAGCATAAATAGAGAGATATTGTTGATGAAAATTATTCAATTGTGTATTGTCATTGATGTTTACACAAGTATAGTGATGTTTACACAAATGTCTAATCCTATCTGAGAAGAGACAGTGTTTGTCGAGATTTCTCAGGCATTGAAGATGACCAAAGTAATTTTCAGTTCTAAATGAATTCACTCGGACATTACAGTTTTGGTCGGGCATTGAAGGATTTCAGTATTAACAAGTTATGCTTTTAGTGATAGCCAACTAACAGTAGTTTATATTTTATGGATAATTGATTATATGAAGCCAAAAAACTTAAGTTTTATTGATTATTTGGAAGGATATTAAGGCTGACTTGACAAGGCTTATATATATATATATATACATATATATATATATATATACACACACACACATATATATATATATATATGTATATATATATATATGTATATATATATATATATATATATATAAGGTCAAGTTTGGATCAAAAAGAGTGTGTATAAGAAGAAGATACATGTTTTGAAATGAAGAGTGAAGGAAAAATCAGATGGGATTTTGATTGAGAACAAAACATATAGAGGTAAAACAAAATATTCGATCAGTAAGGATCAAGTAATCAAAGCAAGAGAAGAGATTTGAATCAACAAAGATAGTTGCTTATGAAATAGGTCAATCCATCATTATTCTCTAAAAATTATATCAGTTATCAAAATCTCTTAATAGTATTTTGTAAATCCTCTCACAAGGTGACATTTCTACATTAAAGTGTTTGAAGACCTCTAACAAGGCCACTCCTTACAGGGTGATTAAATCCTCTAACAGTGTCACACCTAATAGTGTGTTATTGTAACCTTTAACAGGGTTGGCTCCTAACAGGGCTCACTTCAAAAGAGTGAAAAACAATGACTAGTTGCAATTGGTGGTATTTCCCACATTGGTTTTCCATGTTAAATCTTGGTGTTATATGTGTACTTGTTATTTTATTTATGGTTTAAGTTTCTAAAAATTAATTACTAAAGGATAATCATAGTTAATATCTTAAGATTTTCTATGTTAACCGAGTGACAGTAGAATATCTGTGTTAACCGAGCAACAATGATAAATTTGTTTAAGACATCTAAGGGACTTGGATTTGTTTTTGTGGTAACTAATTCACCCCTCTCCTCTCAGTTACTCAACTCATTTCCAATAATTGGCATCAAAGCTATTGGTGCTTATAGGGAAGGTTTTGATGCAGGAGCATCTTGGGTCCTTGGCAATCCTGCTCAACCAAAAAGATGTTTACTTTTGTTTTATAGTTTGCCTCTGCTGCTCGGGTATGTTCTTACCAGCGAGTAACTGCTGCTCAGGTGTGTTCTTATTGGTGAGTTACTACTACTTGGATATGTTCTTACCGATGGTTCTTTTGATGCTCAGGTTTGTCCTTACCTACGGGTTGCTAGTTTTTGGTGATAATCTTCCCGAGAAGTTTTTCCTTATCTGGCCAACTTTTACATTTAATTTCTGTGGCGTAATTAATGTGGGGTCTCTCATTGGGATCTGTTTTGGACCTAAATCTAGGTCTCTCTTATGGTTTTGAGAATTGACCTCTTTGGTGGACTCTTGTATATATTTGTTTCATTGTTCTTAGATTAGGGGCAATTTTTGGCTAGAGTAGAAAAGCGAGTAAGATGAAGGATTGTAAGTTATTGCAGATAGTTGTAAGT
Source organism: Thuja plicata (assembly GCA_018584345.1). NCBI lineage: Eukaryota > Viridiplantae > Streptophyta > Pinopsida > Cupressales > Cupressaceae > Thuja > Thuja plicata. Next base: position 4,276,439 of record MU223621.1, read on the forward strand.
GGGTAGATAGAGATTGCAGATTACTTGGTGGCCTATGGGCACAAGTTCAAATCTGGTTTCTTCCACTTAGCTATAGAGTAAAAGGTTAGATCCTCTGAGATCTTTTTGAATTTTTAATGTGATTGGCTGTAACCGGGAAGGCGTTACAGCCTAACATGTTGCGTGTAATTGAAATACTGAGATAATATAAATTTTTTTTGATACATGTCTGGTGTTGTGTTGTTGTTCCACTGTGCTTTTCTCTTGTTGCTGCAAGGTTGGATAGTCCTTTTTTGGATCCTCCATCCTTGACTGCATCAAGTGGTATCAGAGCGAAGGTTGATCTAGTTCATTGGAGCTTAGGGTTTTTGAAAATATGGAGAGATGTCTCTGAGAAGATTGAACCCTAGGGAAATTGTAGATCTTTCTAAGGATCTAGTTCATTGGAGCTTAGGGTTTTTGAAAATATGGAGAGATGTCTCTGAGAAGATTGAAACCTAGGGAAATTGTAGATCCTTCTAAGGAGGTGGAAGCAAGGATAATAGAAAGATTTAGATATGATATGGCAGAAATGAAGAATGAAATCATATAAGGTATCAAAAACATTGGATTACAGAGAGGTCCTAGAATGAATGATGGTTATGAAGAAGAAGCTGAAGATTTTGAAGTTACTAGATCTAGTGGAGATGAGAGAACTAATTGGATGGAAAGATCTAGAGGAGGAAGATATGGTCAGTTACAGAGATCTAAAGCTTGGTTGAGTACAAGTTATCGAATGGAGGTGTCCAATTTCTTAGGTACATTGAAGCTCGAGGATCTGATTAATGGGATCGGTGAGTTGGAAGACTACTTTGAGGTGGAAGACATTGAAGATCCACTTAGAGTAAGGTTGGCATAGAATAAGTTGAAAGACCATGCTTCTCTATGGTGGAAAGAATTACAGAGGGACTGAGAAGAAGAAGGAGAGATGAAGATCAATCGGTGGAGGTTGATGGTGGAAAAGATTAAGGCTAAGTTCATTCTTGCTGACTATGAACTTGAGTTGTTTAAGAAATTGTAGAATCTTAAACAGAAGGACATGAATGTAGAAGATTATACCGAGGAGTTTGACAAGTTGACAATTTGGTCTGGACATAGAGAACTTTCTAAAGAAAAGGTGGTGAGGTATGTTAATGGTCTGAAATTCAGTATCCAAGATGAGATTGGTATGTTGAAGATTGAATCTGTGGAAGATGCTTATCAATATGCACTAAAGGCAAAAGATAAGTTGATGAGAAGACACTATGGTAATTCCTAAGGGAAAGAAAAGCAAGAACAATCGATAAAAGATAAATCAAGAGTTGAAGATGAACCAAAACCTATTGAACCAAGGAGAAGAACATGTAGAGGTGTATTCAGAGGTACTTGTTACAACTATGGAGAAGAAGGAAATCGGTCATATGAATGTTCCCATGTAGATAAGAAGGTCAGTAATCACTTAAATGTTGTGGTAAATGAGGTGACTGAGAATGAACCTGAGGGGGAAAATGTGAATCTTTTGCTTAGGATAACTTTGCTGCCCTAAAAAAAAATTGATTCTTGTCAAAGGAAGAATTTGTTCAGAACTATGTGCAAGTCTGGTGGTAAATATTGTAAGGTAATTGTTGATGGAGGAAGTACTGATAACTTAGTTGTTGAGGAGATGGTTCTGAAACCTAGTTTGCAGAGATTGAGGCATCCTTGTCCTTATAGGATAAGCTGGTTACAAAATGGTCATGCAGTAGAGGTGAAAGAGCAATGCATGGTGAGTTTTCACTTTGACACTTATAGAGATGAAGTATTATGTGACATTATATAGATGAGTTCTTGTCATGTTTTACTTGGTAAACCTTGGAAGTATGATAGAGAGGCTATTCGTGACTGTAAAATAAATTCATTTACTATACCGAAGGATGGGAAGAAGTCTATTCTGATTCCTTTGAAGGATGCAGATCTTGGTAAGAGGAACTTGAGCATTGGTAGCAGATCTGAAATAGTTCTTGTGGATAGTGTAGACATGAGTAGACAGAGATATGAAGATAAATCAGCAAGTGGTAGTGGTAAAGGGAAGCAAAAGAAGAACCAAGGGAAGAGTGTGTCGGTCAAGGACTTGAAAGGAAAGAACCAGGTTGGGATATATGTGTTGAATCCCAACATATGCTCATCCAGCTTTTGATAACATCTTTCCATACCTAGGGTGTCTGATGCAGGAGCATCTTAGGTCCTTGGCAATCCTACTCAACCAAAAATATGTTTACTTTTGTTTTATAGTTTGCCTCTGTTGGTTGGGTATGTTCTTACCAATGAGTTACTACTACTCAGTTATGTTCCTACCGGCCAGTTACTTCTCTCAAGTATGTTCTTACTGATGGGTCTTCTGATGCTCGGGTTTGTCCTTATAGATGGGTTGCTATTTTTTGGTGATTATCTTCTCGAGAGGCTTTTCCTAATCTGGTTGACTTTTACATTTAATTTTGTGTCGTAATTAATGTGGGATCTCTCATTGGGATCTATGTGGACCTAAATTTGGGTCTCTCTTATGGTTTTCAGTGCCGACCTCTTTGTTGGACTCTTGTATATATTTGTTTCATTGTTCTTAGTTTAGGGGCATTTTTTGGCTAGAGGAGAAAAGTGAGTAAGCTGAAGGATTGTAAGTTTTTGTAGATAGTTGTAAGTGGGTAGATATAGATTATAGATTGATTGATGGCTTGCGTGCATAAGTTTAGATCTAGTTTCTTCCACTAAGCTATAGAGTAGAAGGCTATAACCTCTAAGATCTTGTTGAATTTTTAATGTAATTGGCCCTAAACAGGAAGGCCTTATAGCCTTTCATGTTGCACATAATTGAAATACTAAGATAATATAAAGTTATTTTGATATATGCCTTGTGTTGTGTCATTGTTCTGCTGTGTTGTTCTGTTGTTGCTGCAAGGTTGGATAGTCCTTTTTTGGATCCTCCATCCTTGATTGCATCAGGTTTAAAGGCCTAAGGTAAATATCAGAGATGTCTTACAGAAGGGAGATCCCCAAGCTTAACAAGGACAACTTTGCTACATGGAAAGACTTGATGAGGCTACATCTATCTACTATTGGAGATACTGGTTTAAAATTCTTGGACCATAGGTATGTGGAACCACCGAGACCTTTGACTATGGATCAGATGGTGTATATGAAGTATCATAACATAATGATGAGTGATATAGCCTCTGCACTCAGCTATTCCAAATTTGATGAAGTCAAGGACTGCCTTACTATCTTTGATATGTGGAACAAAATACATGATATTTATGGAGGAGATGTCAATGTAAAGAGAGCCAAAGTAGAAAGTCTCAGAGGTTAGTTTGATCTAATGAAAATGAAAGAAGAAGAAGACATTACAAATATAGTGAAAGAATCAAGAAAAGAGTAAGTGCAATCAGAGATGCTGGTGGAACAATTGATAACAAAATAGTGGTCAGCAAGGTATTGAGAACTTTACTTCCTATCTATGCAATTAGAGTTTATTCAAGAGATGAGATGCAGTAATGACATAACTCTAGATGGATTGGTTGGAAGACTTACAGCTTTTGAGTTAGACAATTTTGACAATTATTATCCTAATCCTAGCAATCTTGAGTCAGCATTCAAAGCTAAATTAAACCTTGAAAAGATGAAAGGAAAAAAGATTGACAATGACAGTGATGATGATTTTGATGATGAAGATCTAGATATCATTGAAGCATTACTTGCAAGGAGAGCTGCAAAAGGAAAAGGATAGTACAAAGGAAGAATACCATTGATTTTATTTTCATGTGATGAAGTTGGCCACATTGCTGCTAAGTGTCCAAACAAGGAAGACAAAGGTGAGAGAAAGCTCAACAAGTACAGAGGCAAAAAAGATTTCAAAATCTACAAGGACAAAGATAAGAAATCTTGTTATATTGCTAAAGATTTTGATAGTGATGAAGATGGAGATGAAATGGTTTACATTTCTATTAAGGATAAGTTAGATAGTGAAGATAATGAAAATAATGCACTATACTCTCATATTAGTAAGAATGACACCTGGATAATTGATAGTGGTTTTTCTCACCACATGATTGGTGATAAAACCAAATTTGAACACCTTGAGCACTATGATGGTTGGAGTGTCAGTTTGTGGAATGATGAACCTTTCTATGTGAAAGGTAAAGGTTCTATTGCTCTTACTGAAGGAATCAAGTGTGATAATTCTTATTGGGTTGAAGGACTGAGGTGTAATCTACTAAGTGTGGCACAACTAAATAACATTGGTTTCAAGGTAGAATTCATGAATGGTAAGGCCAAGCTCCTAGATGGTAAGGAAAAATTAGTTGGAAATGGAAGGCAAACAAAAGGTAATCTATTTTATCTTGATCTCAATGAAATTTCATGTTTTATTGCACAAGTAGAAGAAACATGGTTATGGCATAAAAGGTTGTGTCATGTGAATTTTGATAACCAGATCAACATAAGCAAGAACAAAAGAGTAAGATTTATTGCTGTTTTGAAGAAACCCAAATTAGCAATATGCAAACAATGTCAAATTGGGAAGATGGAAAAAATGTTTCAAGAGAAAGAACTACAATATAGAAGAAGTCTTGGAATTAGTACATACTGATTTGTGTGGACCAATTGGAACAACAAGTTACACAGGTGAGAAGTATTTCATTCTATTTGTTAATGACCATTCCAGAATGATGACTATCATTTTTCTCCAAGAAAAATCAGAAGTTCAAATGGTACCTATCCAATGTTGAAAAAGAAACAGGAAAGAAACTTAAATGCCAAAGATCTGGCAGAGGAGGAGAATTCATTTCTAATGAGTTCAATGAATTCTGCAATGAAAGAGGAATCAAGAGACAAGTATTTGCCCCAGGTACATCACAGTAGAATGGTATGGAAGAAAGAAGGAACAAATCCATCATGGATTGTGCAAGAACCTTGATGATTGAAAATAATGTTGCTACCAAATACTAGAAGAAAGCCATCAGCACTACAATTCACACCTTGAATTGAGTTTAACTAAAGAAAGGTACTGAGAAGACACCTTTTGAATTATGGTATGGCTATAAACCTAATGTTTTTTATTTCAAAGTATTTGGAAGTAAATGTTACATCTTGAAGGAAGCAAGAAATGGAAAATTTGATGTAAAAGGTGATCAAGGTATATTCCTAGGCTACTCCTGCAAAAGAAAAGCATATAAATGTTTGAATCTTACTACTCATAAAGTTATAAAAAGTGTGCATGTGAAGATTGTTGAGTTTGCAGAGAGAAATGAAGAACAGATCAGTAAAGATCCTTCTACTTTGTGTATTATGAACCTGATACTATACCTAAGACACATGAAATGGTGATTAGACAACAACCATGTCAACCACTGAATTCATCAACACAAACCTTGTTGCAGCCAGTGCTGCGTACTGAAGAAACTGAGTAACAAGCATGATGACATTATTTTTCCATTAGTATACAAAAACACTTTCAGTAAGCATACACCGAAAGAAAAGACAAAGAGAAAACCAAAAATACAGATACAAGAGATCACCAAAAATGGCTAAGTACAAAGAAAACTGACAACACAATTTTGTGTGTAACCCGAAATTACAAAGTGGAAAGGATAAAGAGGAACTGGAAAGTGGAACCTGACAAGCAGGAGATAGTGGAAACTTAGAGAGTCAAAGAGAAAACTAAGAGAATAGTTCAAGCAAGGAACCTGAAAGATAGTCAAGTAACTTTAAAGCATTACCGACCGTCAGAAACTAAAATTCAGTTGCAGCCCGCAAAAAGTGGATCTTACTTCCATGTCAGATAAAATAGTCATGCTCTATTTAAAGAATCTTGATTTATTTTTAAAACCATTTCTTTATCCACAAGAAACATGAATGTAAGTGATTTAATCAGTCTAACTGATTTAAAAAACATGGACTAGGAGATCAAGGTAAAAGTTGTAAACCTGATCTTAGAGTTAACATTGTTTTTCATGAAACTTAATGAAGTCAATTGATCTTATAAATAGATGATACAATCATTCATTATAAAAAGTGTGTGAATATAGAAGAGAGGATGAATGAAGCCTATGAGAACATCTCTAGATCAGATTGAAAGTTTCAAGAACCAGAACAACAAAAGGTGAATTTGTTTATTAGAACCAAGAATAGAGGCTATCGAGAATCATAGGTATTATTCAATCACATTAGGTGATAATATTATTCATGTAATCTTAAGTGGATCTATATTAGAAATAGGAGATTGCATATACCAGGTAAAATTGTAATTTTCTATCATTCTAACAAGTGAAGCAAAGTGTAAAAATCCTTTCAAGGAAGGTGGATTTAACAGTCCAACTATAAATCTCTTAACTAAGTGCACACTCAATAGTGTTACTAAATATCTTAACTGAGTAGACTTTAACAGGTCTCCACAGATACTCTTAACTAGGAAAATCATGAGAAGTGATCAAATTGTAAGCCTTAACTGACCCCTTCCAATCTACAGATAGTGAAAATTTTGTGGGTGCCATCCCCACCGCAGTTTTTACTTCCTAACAAGAGATTTTTGTGATATCATATCTTGTGTTATGTGTCAATTACTTTCATGAATTTTTCTATGAACATTTACATGTATGCTAAGTTTATGAATTGATATATCTTACATCAAGATAGTATAGATCAGATGGTTGGATAAAAAATTAATTACACAAAGGTTAATTGATTAAAGGATACAAAAGTTTTAGAGGTATTGATTCAACCCTCCCCTCTTAGTACACACTTCCCATTGATTCCAACAATTGGTATCAGAGCTAATTCTCTTTTTTGGAAAGATTAAAGGCTTAAGAGAAAAGATCAGACAATGGAGAAGTACATACTTGACAAAAGTATTGAGAATAAGAAGTTAGAAATTCAAATCTTCTATGAGCAGTATAAAGAAGTTAGAATCAATATGAGACAGCTATTAGATGAAAGAAATATTATGGCATCTCGTTGTAATGAGATAGATTATCATGAGGAAGAGATACCAAATTTCTTTGAGTCATCAGGATCAACTACAAGCAAAGCATCACAAGCCTAACTGAAGTCAATCAACATCTGGTTAGACAAGTGAAATCTCTGTAAATCAGTTGAGAGACACATATGGTAAGGATGACTAATGTCATGAACAATGCTCAAAAATTTGAACAAGAAAGAACATTAAATATTGACGATAGAAGGAAAATTACAGAAAAGCTACAAGAGAACGAGTCTGAAATACAGAAACTTGTAGAGCATCACCATGAGATAAAAAATCAGATTATTCTTATGAGTCAAGAGGCAAACAGAATAAATGTTGAACTCATTGAAATAATAAAAGCTACCGGTGAGCTAAGGGATGAAAATGAATAGTTGAAATATGAAATAAGACTTCAGTAGAAGCATAATGAAATTATCAAGAAAGCTGAAGAAAGCAATAAAAGAATGGATGATTTTATTGTAGGACAATGAAGAGTCAAAAAAAACACTGGTCTAGGTTTTACCGAGAATGGAGAATCATCAAATCAAGATAATCCAAAGAATGTCTATACAAATCCAAGACCAAGAAAGATGACATGCGATCACAGTGGAAAGAAAGGCCACACATCAAATGTATGCAGAGGAAAAATTAAAGGTATTCCTAAATCTACATCTTCAATCATAGGATTTTGTTATAAATGTAACAAGAAAGGACATAAAGCATATGAATGTAAATATGAGATGAACCAACCAAATAAGGAAACCTACATGGAAAAATACTGTCTTACATACAAAATGAATGGGCATACAATTCTTCAATGCTGGAAAAATAAAAAGAAAGAATGGAAGCCTAAAGGTCAAGAAACTCCCTATCAACCAAAAAGAGTCGGTAACCAGTATGTATGGGATTACAACACTTGGACAAATTGTAAAGCATGTGGAAGATTTGGTCACATTGCTGCAAACTATATGAGATAGTGGACAAGAAAGTCTAGAGGCTGGACTAGCCCTGAAATGGCATGCTTACACAGTCATAAAGTTTTTCATCTCAAGAAAGACTACAGAGACCGAATGACAGAGACTAGCACATATCCCAATTGAAATACCATTGAAGACATCCCGAGTGCAGGAGAAAAAGTATGGATAAAAGCTTCAAACAATGATGAGGCTGGATCGAGAAATGCAAATGGTGACACCCCATCCAATGGATCTAGTGACATCACCACCCTCACCTAAGCAGAACAAGTAAGTATGGAACTACATTACCCCAAGTTATCATTTTACATCAGTTCCATAACATGTTGATAAAATGTCAAATTAGCAAAAGTAAAGATGCATCAGGACAGGACATTACTTGTTAAAAATTGTTATAACTATTCTATCGGGCATACATACTTAAATCCATCAGTATATACTCAAAGCTGAAGCTGCCTACACTTACTGAGAAGTTTCGGTTAACATAAGAAAGCAAAGTTGGTAGTGTAAACTGAGACTCGTCAGTAATCAAGCAAGTTGAAGAAGTTGTTTGTAGACAACACTAAAGCTCGTCAGTAAATGCAATGAGATAAATGACCACCCCGAAATGTCACATTGTCACCAAAAGGAGAAGTTAATGTCTTAATCGATGAACTCCGTCTTCATACAACGAGGAGTAGGTAAGCATTAATGACTCACTTTTTAGGTCAAAAAGCTATAAAAAAAGGTGACGGAAGGGTCTCATTGTTTACCACAACCAGAGTAGAGGGACGAGAGTGATTTTTTTTGCAAACAATGATAGGATCACAAAATGACTGCAACTCGACATAGAACACTCCTAGTAGATCGGAAATCACTACTAGTGTAAATAGTAAGTTCTACAACAACCTACAACTCTATTTTAGGCATTTCTTAGAAGGCCCTAAATCTAAAAAATGGCCACGACTTTGAAGAGCCACCAAATCAAAGAACATCAAGAAGGATGAGGTCAAACTTGTCACAAATTTTGCATGTGAGGAGCCACACTACAAGATTTACCCTGAGGTTGCCTCACAACCCAACAATGCTGGAGTATTCTCACAAATACCAGCTAGGGTTTTTCTCATCGAAGATGTGTGAGCTTACATCCACTACAAGATTGTAGAAATTGGTGATTTGGAGGTAGAACAAGCTTACAAAAAGATATGCAATGAAGATGGATACTTAAAAGAAGAACACAAACACATACAGGTGAAAGGGTTCACTAATGCCTTAATGTTCCTGAAGGCTTTCAAAACCAAGTGGATTTAGTTAGTACTGATCCGAATGCACAATCACAAACTATGGCTTGATGAACCGAAGATGATAACTTGAGATGTTATCCATGCAGTCACCGGTTACCCTATAATTGAAAAGATAAAAGCATTAAATCACCCACCCAAGGCTAAGATTGAAAAGAATACAGGAGCCAAATGGGATGTCAGAGGATTGAAGGTATCAACTATTACCGATGATGAGATGAAATTCAGAGCATGTGTCCTAGGCTACAAATTCTTTCAAGCCAGCAAGATGAACAACATAGCATCTGGTGCAGTAGACACAACATACAAGATTGTAAAGAAGGGAACTCAATTGGATTTATCTAAACTTCTACTAAAATTGCTAGAAGAAAATTTGAAGACTATAAGAAATGCTAAAACAAATACATGTAAGTTTGGATCACTTATCATGTGCATTTTCTTCTACTTTCAAGAAACATTTCCATTAGTGGGAGATGTCAAATGGGATACGAAAAAATTGATCACCATGCAAATCAATGAATACATAACCTCACTAGGAGACAATTTTGAAATAGTCATGGATGAATACTTTACTATATTCAAAGACCGAATGCAGAAGAGGGTAAGGATCCCTGAGAAACTTATTGAGAAGTTCAAAGATGAAATATGTTTCATGGTTGATACATACCACACTTATATCAAGCCTGCTATATTGAGGACATAATGGCTTCAACCATTAGAATATGAGGTAAATATTGATCAGGTATCTAAGGCAATCAATGCATTGATAAATGAACCATTAGATAAGAAACAACCTAAGTTTGGAACTTATGAGGAGGAAAAATCAAGAATCCAATCTAGCCTGGTTGTAAAGAAAATAGACAGAAAGAAGGACAAAATGGTGAAGAACCTTAAGAAAATACTGTCGGCAATAAAGGAAACCGAACAGGAAGAAGAAGCTGAATAGGAGGAAGAGAACAATAGAAAGTTACCTATTGGTGAAGCTATAGAAAAGAATGAATCTGAGGCCACTAAGTCAAATTCACCATCTCCTCCACTAACCAAGAAGCCAAGAACCACAACTACTTCAAGAACAAGAAGAAAAACAACTAATGATTCAAGTCCTTCACCTTTGAATAAAGGAAAAGTTAGAACCTACAAGAGGAAATCAACCACACCGAAAAGAGGGCCAAAAAAAACAATAAGGAAGCTCATCAGAACCAGAGAAGATATTGAGGACACCAAATGAGATGAAGGTGTAGAAGCACAAAAGGTTAAAGTTCTAGAAAGCATTGATGAGGTATGCAAATATATTTCAAACTCAGGATCTATCATAGATTCTAAGATAAGATGGTTGAAACTAGATCCAGAAGATCAGAACAAAGTTGAAGATGTCATGATTGCAAAGATGTACAAATTCAAGTATGTACCAATTCAGTTTGAAGGTAATAATGTACCAAGGGAACTCTTGGATAGACTATATGCTAGATGGACATTTTCCTTAAAGAATGAAAAGGAAATAAGGGAAAGAGTACTTGTTACTCTCATGCCTTCTGAATCCAAGAAGGAAGAAATTGATGAGATGATGGAGAACCATAAAATGGAATTATCACCAAATTTGAGAGCCTACAAATTTCTTGAAAGGAGGATTATAGAGCTTGAACAAGAAAGTCACAAGAAATGGAGTAAAATACTCAATAGACCTATTGAGGAAGCTATCCCTGAGAAAGACCTACAACAGAAAGATGTTAATAAGGAAACTCAAGAATAGATATTAATCAAAGATGCAGGAGATGACACATCAGTTGAGTTAGACAAGGAAGAACAAGACACAACCAGAAACAAAAATATGGATGTTGCAGATGAGACATGGCCAGACACAACCAAGGGAAACATTATATATAACATAATTATTGACATAACCAATGATCCAGAAGAAGAAATAAAAAAGGATGAAGATGTAAATGTTACCAAGGACACAACCAATGAGAAGAAAAAAACATTTGATACTCCACAGGTGAACACACCAGGAAACATGTCAATATTGATACAAGCCATCAATATTCTGCAAGAAATAGACAAGTCACTTGAAATTGATTCAATAATTCCTGAGGATGTAGGGAAAGAAGGAAAGAAAGACAACACCGATGATCAGAAATATTTCAGAGAGACTCACATTGTAACCAAAACTAACAAGGTTACAGAAGGAGATACAAAACAAATAGATGGAGACAAAAATGAGAAGGATGGATAGACAAAGACAGATGAAGCTAGGGACACTGATGAAGGAGATAAACCTATAGATGGCACTCCTGAGGAAACTGACAAAGTTGCTACCAATAATGTAAAGGTTGATGTGGAGACATCTATAGAAAACTAACAAGCTGACACCAAAACAAAGTAGCAAAAAGAAGCACCACAAATCACTTCATCAAGAACAACGAACAAAGCCGAGAAATTGGCAGTGGTTCTAAATTCAAGTATAACTGAAAAGAAGAAGAAGAAATCCAAGAAGAATAAGTTGGAAGTCACATTAGATGAAATCATAGAAATTCCCAAATGTGACCCAACTACACTTGATTATGAAGGATTGAAAGAATAAAGTGAAATATGCTAGAGGAAGGCATTACAGGAGAAGCTGAGGAAGCAACACTAAGACTCCATGGTACTGGAATCAACAAGGGACATATTGCACCATATTGTACCCAATGTTGATGTTGATCAGAATAAAATGATACTTGATCAACTAGCCACTCTCACTGAGGCCATTACAACACAAAATATTGATGCAGAGAAGGCAATAGAAGAGAGAGCAGAGTAGAAGTACTAGTAGAAACTTGTTGAGAACATCAGCCAAGAAGTGGCAATTAACAAGGTAAAGATTTCAGAATTCATTAGTGAATTGGATCCTATTATTGTTGAAGCTATTTCCTTGATTCAACAACTAAGCACACTAAAAAAGTTCACTAAAGAACATAGTGAAAATATAGCAAAGTTAGATTATGATCTAGAAAACAATGCTAACAACTTAACCACCAGAGATAATGTAATTAAGTTGCATTATGAAAATATTATTGAGATCAAATGGTTAAGGTAGGAACTATGGGAAACAAAGATACAATTTAGGGAAGAAGTCACCGAGATCCAAGCTCAACTTATACCAAATCTAACACTGCTTCAACAACACATAAGTTCAACAAGACAACTGATAGCAACCCCTGAGATGTCTATAGTAGACAACATCTATGATATGCATTCCAAGATCACACTAAAGTACATGGCTATAGATAACTTGAAAGAACAATGGGAGAAGATGATGGAAGACATGAAGTCTTCACACTCTCACATTTTTGATAACCTATAAGGTATAAACCTTTTCCCTTAATATCAAAAAAGGGGGAAAATGATATGTAGTACTATACTATACAGATGGGAAATATATGATATGTACAGATAGGAAGGAAACTATATATTACTACTAAAATAGGGGAAAATAATGATATACCAACATATACATAGGGGAAGTCATAAAATGACTAAGGATTATATATGTTGTGCATACTTAACATTTTGATAGTATTTTGCACATATCGGTTTTTGATACTAATGTCAAAGGGGGAGATTGATGACATTATTTTTCCATTAGTATACAAACAACACTTTCAGTAAGCATACACTGAAAGATAGGACAAAGAGAAAACCAAAAAATACAGATACAAGAGATCACCAAAAATGGCTAAGTAAAAAGAAAACCAACAACACAATTTTGTGTGTAACCTAAAATTACAAAGTGGAAAGGATAAAGAGGAACCAAAAAGTGGAACCTGAAAAGAAGGAGATAGTGCAAGCTCAGAGATAGTCAAAGAGAAAACTGAGAGAACATTTCAAGAAAGGAACCTGAAAGACAGTCAACTGACTTCATATCATAACCGACCGTCAGAAACTGAAAGTCAGTTGCAGCCCGCAAAAAGTGGATCTGACTTCCACGTCAGATAAAATAGTCATGCTCTATTTATAGAATCTTGATTTGTTTTTAAAAATATTTCTTTAGGGACAAGAAAAATGAATGTAAGTGCTTTAATCAGTCTAACTGATTTGAAACACATAGACTAGGAGATCAAGGTAAAAGTTGTAAACTTGATCTTAGAGTTAACATTGTTTTTCATCAAACTTAATGAAGTCAATCAATCTTATAAATAGATGATACAATCATTCATTATAAAAAGTGTGTGAACATAGAAGAGAGGATGAATGAAGCCTATGAGCACATCTTTGGATCAGATTGAAAGTTTCAAGAACCAGAACAACAAAAGGTGAATTTGGTTATCAGAACCAAGAATAGAGGCTACCAAGAATCATAGGTATCATTCAATCACATTAGGTGATAATCTTATTCATGTAATCTTAAATGGATCTGTATCAGAAATAGGATATTTCATATACCAGGTAAAATTGTAATTTTCTATCATTCTAACAAGTGAAGAAAAATGCAAAAATCCTTTCAAGGAAGGTGGATTTAACAGTCCAACTATAAATCTCTTAACCGAGTGCACACTCAACAGTATTGCTAAAACTCTTAACCGAGTAGAATTTAACAGGTCTCCATAGATACTCTTAACCAGGTAGATCATAAAAAGTGAGAAAATTGTAAGCCTTAACAGACCCCTTCCAATCTGTAGATAGTGAAGATTTTGTGGGTGCCATCCCCACCGCAGTTTTTACTTCCTAACAGGAGTTTTCTGCGATATCATAGCTTGTGTTATGTTTCAATTACTTTCATGAATGTTTCTATGAATGTTCAAATGTATGTTAAGTTTATGAATTGATATATCTTACATCAAGATAGTATAGATCAGATGGTTGGATAAACAATTAATTACACAAAGGTTAATTGATTAAAGGATACAAAAGTTTTAGAGGTACTGATTCAGCCCTCTCCTCTTAGTACACACTTCCCATTGATTCTAACAAAATAGAGGGAATTGAGTCTCAGACTAAAGAAATTGATTCATAGACATAGGCACCCAAGTCACAGACAGAGGCACCCGAGTCATAGATAGAGGCACTCGAGTCTTTGATAGTGCAACCCAAGTATTAGATAGAAGAACAAGACATAATATTTGAGCATAGTGAACATAGTAGAACAATCCCAGAATCAAGAAGGAATGATCTTGCACTGGAAAAATATGTCAAAAGGCATCATGCACCTGAACAAATAATTGGAGATTAAACAAAAGGTTTAATGAAAATAAAAAATTCAAAGGTACATGTTTTCTTAGTGAAATTAAACCTAGAACTATTAAAGATGCACTGAATGATGAAAGCTAGATCGAAGCAATGAATGAAGAGATTGAGCAGATAGAAAAGAACAAAACCTAGAATCTTGTACCTAGAACAAAAGACAAGAATTTGATTGGTACTAAGTGGGTTTTTAGAAACAAGATGAATGAGAAAGGTGAAGTTTCCAGAAACAAAGCTAGATTAGTGTGTAAAGAATATGGTAAGAAGAGGGTACTGACTATGGAGAAATTGTTGCTCCTGTTGCAAGACTTGAAGGAGTCAGAACTCTTCTAACATATGCTACACATAAAGGATTCAAGGTATATAAAATGGATGTAAAATCTACATTCTTGAATGGAATTCTAGAAGAGGAATTCTAGATTGAGAAACCTGAAGGTTTTGTAGATCTTAACAAAAGGAATATGGTTTGCAAATTACACAAAGCATTGTATGGATTGAAACAAGATCCTAGAGCCTAGTATGAAAGATTACATGGTTACTTGATAAGTTTTGGATTTTAGAGAACTAATTATAATAGTAGCTTGTACATTAAAGAAGGACCTCAGAAAAAGATACTATTAGCAGAGATATTTGTTGATGATAAACTATTCACTAGATATGATGATTTATGCAGAACATTCTCTATAGTAATGAGTAAAGAATTTGAGATGTCCATGTTTGGTGAAATTAAATTGTTTGTTGGTTTACAAGTTTATCAGACGAAGGATGGTATATATATTACTCAGTCTAAATACATCAAAGAGATACTGAAGAAATTTGGGATGGAAGATTCCATACGAGTTGGAACACCCGTGCCTACTGGACATAAGATGTCTAAGGATGATGATTCAAAGGAGGTAAATCAGACTACCTACAGATCCATGATTGGAAAACTTTAATATGTTGTTCATAGTAGACCTAATATTGCATTAGTAGTTGGTATTGTTGCAAGATTTTTAGCTAATCCTAGAGAGATTCACTTAATGGCTATCAAAAGGATTCTGAGATATCTTAAGGGTACTGAAGATTATGGATTATGGTATAAGAAAGGAGGAAAATTTGACTTGAATACTTTTAGTGATGTTGATTGGGTAGGAAGTGTCGATGATAGAAAGAGCACAAGTGGTGGATCATTATTTCTGGGAAAGAGGTTAGTCTCCTAGACAAGTAAGAAACAAAACTGCAATTCTAAGTCTACATCAGAAGTAGAATATGTTGTTGCAACAGTAAATTGTTCAAAGATCATATGGTTCAAACAATTATTGTCAGGTATGAAGATGGAAATAAAAGAACCAATTATTATCTACTGTCACAACACCAGTGCTATTAACATTTCAAAGAACCATGAGATGCATACTAAGACTAAACATATTGCAATAAAGTATCATTTCTTGAGAGAATTGGTTCAGGACAAGGAAGTAAGATTGGAAAATGTCAATACTAAAGAAAACATTGCAGATATATTCACAAAAATTATCACCTAAGGATGTATTTTTGTATATTAGAGGAAAGCTAGGGGTGATTCCCCTAACTGAGGCTCACTAAAACACAATTTAGTGATGCATAAATTGAGCTACAAAAGATATTTGACATGTCGATGCAAATATTTAGAGCTTATTGCATATGAATCAGTACAAACAGGTACATTACAACTTCATTAGATGTGTTTTGATGGTTTCTTTGGCATCGGTTGTCAAAGAGGGAGAGATTACTGATGTCATAAAGATTACTGATGGAGAGATTGATGACAGAGGGAGAACTTTATCAGAGAATAGAGATTAATGTAAGAGGGAGAAATCTGTATTTCAGAGATTGATGAAAGATGGAGTTTTTGGATGAGAATAAAAATGAAGCTAAGGACATTACTAAAATTTGATTCTTATGTCTTTTTCTCTATAATTCTTTATATTATGACATGTGTTTCCATCAATGCCAAAGAAGGAGATTGTTGATGAAAATTATTCAATTGTGTATTGTCATTGATGTTTACACAAGTATAGTGATGTTTACACAAATTTCTAATCCTATCTAAGCACAGAAAGTATTTTCTAAGCTCTCTCAGGCATTGAAGATGACCAAAGTGATTTTCAGTTCTAACCAAGTTCACTCGGGCATTACAGTTTTGGTCGGGCATTGAAGGATTTCAGTATTAACCAAGTTATGCTTTTAGTGACAGGCGACTAACAACAGTTTATATTTTATGGATAATTGATTATATGAAGCTGATAAACTTAAGTTTTATTGATTATTTGGAAGGATATTAAGGCTGAATTGACAAGGCTTATCATATATATAAGGTCAAGTTTCGATTGAATAGAGTGTGTAAAAGTAGAAGATACATGTTTTGAAATGAAGAGTGAAGGTGAAATCAGATGGGATTCTGATTGAGAAAAAAATGTACAGAGCTATAACAGAATATCTGATCAGTAAGGATCAAGTAATTAAAGCCAGAGCAGAGATCTGAATTAGCAAAGACAATTGCTTATAAAAACTGGTGAATCCATTTTTACTCTCTAACAATTGTAGCAGTGATCAAAATCTCTTAATAGAGTAGACTTAACAGTCTTTTTTAAATCCTCTCACAAAGTGACATTTCTACATTGAAGTGCTTGAAGACCTCTAACAAGGCCACTCCTTACAGGGTGATTAAATCCTCTGACAGGGTCACACCTAATAGTGTGTTATTGTAACCTTTAACATGGTTGGCTCCTAATAGGGCTCACTTTAGAAGAGTTAAAAATAGTGACTAGTTGCAATTGGTGGGTTTCCACATTAGAACTTGTTGTTATCTGTGTACTTGTTATTTTCTTTATGGTTTATGTTTATGCAAATTAATTACTAAAGGATAATCATAATTAATATCCTAAGATTTTCTATGTTAATCGAGTGATAGTAGAATATCTGTGTTAACTAAGCAACGATGATAAATTTGTTTAAGACATCAGAGGTGTATGCACCCTAAAATGGTTGCCTGGACTATGGGCCCCCATTTATCAATTTATCAAATTCCTGAATCAATGCTTTGCAACATTTTCAATTCAAATCAATTTCCTTCATCAAATCGTAATTAATTCAATTATTTCAATATTTCCTAAGGTTTGATCATTTCATCAATTATCTTATTTAATTAAAAGAAAACAATTCATTTTTATTAAATAAAATAATCTTATTTAATTAAAATT
>MU223621.1:4307167-4327523 GCA_018584345.1 Thuja plicata
AAATTAATCTAAATGATAACAATGCATGGCTAAATCTATGAAAGGAAATACAAATGCAAGATTAATCTATGAAAATAAACATGAATCTAATCTACATGAAGAGCCATGAATGCAAGAAGAAGTAGACTAGAAGAGAGAAGTTGCAATATCCAAGCGCAAGTGCTCAAATCCTCCTCCAAAATTGTTCTCCAAACCTGCAGCATAACAATACTTAAAAATTCTATATCTAAATGAGAATGAGAGGTCTCATTTTAAAGGAAAGTGAACGATTGAGATTAAGAGGAAAAAATCAAAGGCTATGATTAAGAGGCAAAAATCCCACCACTTAGGAGGATGTGATGAAAAAGGCATTTTTATTTAATTCATTTCCTTTTTCATCAAATAAAGTGCTTTAAGTGGGGATTTTTATTTATTTAATTAAAAGAGGGGTTTTCTTTATAATTAAATAAATTGGAAGAATTTTATTTAATTAAATGGGGGAAATTAAATTTAATTAAATAAGAGGAATTTAATTAAAAGGGATGTTAAATCTTTTAATTAAATAAGAGGAATTTTATTTAATTAAAAAGGAGATTAATTCTTTTAATTAAATAAAAATGATCAAACCTTAGGAAATATTGAAATAATTGAATAATTGAATTAATTACAATAAAAACCATAAAAAGTCCTGAAAAAAGATCATCACCAAAAAATTCAAATATCTCAAAAATCCTAAAAATTGCAAAAATCTCTTCAAAAATCTGCAATAAATTTGTAAATCCTTGTCTTCCTTTTGCAAATCGAACATCATGTATGCAGACATCAATGGTAGATTCATCATTTTGTGCTTAACGAAATCATGCTCTCACAAACATGATCTGAATCATTGTGACTCAACATTCAATCTGGTTGGACTTGTTCAATCTTTCGATCTTTACTATCAATCAATCTGTCCAATTTATCAATTAATTATCAAATCAGTCAATTTGCATTCTAAGATATCAATCAACGAACATTTAATGTAAGTAACAAATTATCAAAATGGTTGTTGGCTCACATTGTTTCAGTGAGTGTTTTGATTTTCTTTTTTGATCATGTTCCTATGCTACTCGATGATATTATCTGAACTTATGAGAGTAGTTAGGATGGTTCATCACCAATTGTTTTTTGCTTTATTTTCTGCCTGTTTGATGATCTCATGATATTCTGGGGCATTCTGCTACATGTTTCAGGATGGAGAAGACCATCCTCTATCTGCATTGTGACTGTTTATGCAAAAGGATGACTTTCTCACTCTGGCTTTTGTCCCACAATGCGCCACATCCACTTTTTCCATATCAAAATAAGCTCTTATAACAAAATTGAACTTTTGAAAGCCAACATCTTTCTTCCTACTAACATTTCTTCGTCTAATTTATGCTTTCTGTGAACACTTCTTCAATCAGTCCTCGTAGTCGCCTTGGTCTTATACTCTGGTATATCAAAAATAGGTGCATCCTGCATACATGCATTCATAAATAGAAAAAAATAACAAAAACATGTGCATTTTACATTCATTCATAATGAGAAAAAAACTCCAAGTATACATTTACATTTTGCATTGATACATTCCAAAAATAAAAAGACAAAAATAATGGTTGCATCCATAACATATATTATTGCATAGCAAAGTACATACATTGCAATATATAAGCCTCATCATATAACAGGAATGTAAATCATATACATAAGCATCCATCCTATGCATCATAAAGTAGCTTCATATCATATATATATATATATATATATATATATATATATATATATATATATATGTCTCAAAAAGTATCAGAGTACAAAAATCAAGGTGTTTGTATACACTTAGGCCCGTAGGCTCATAATTTATCACATGTCTATCAAAAGTGTCCCTCTACTAGAGAGAACCTCTTTTCAACCCCTGCTCTCTTGGTCCTCTTGATCCCTGTCCTATTTGGAAGATGAGGCTACCCCTATCTGATTCCCTCTCTATCCTGATCTAGGTGGCCCCATCACTCCCAACACTCCCCCACTACTCCACGTCCTACGGGAGTGTGATCTGTTGGATGACGCTTTGTAACTCGGTGCCCAATGCTCTCACAACACATCTCTCCTATACATGTCCTTCCAATACTGTGACTCTACTCAAGCATCCCCTAACATATTTGAAAACTTGTGTGCACTGGCATCTATGATGGTACTAATGAACTATCGTGACTCCTCCTCAGTTCTCTATGGCCTGGACTTAGTTGTATCTTGAGAGGCGAGAAATGCATCCCTCTTTGTTATCAACCTTTCCATCTGAGCTATGAGCGATGATCACTCGGCAATCCATGATGCATAATATGCTACTCATGTAGCTCTATCAGTGTCTCTCTCTAGTTCCAGTCGGTTTATCTAGCTTTTAAGCTCTGTGATGCATTGTCTCTGATCCTCAAACCTATCAGCAGGACCCTGTATGTCATCCTCATGAGGTGGATCATCCCTATCCTCATCCATCTGCATCGGCATATCACCAAGATCCCTGTTAGCATCAGCATCCTCCTCCTCCTCAGTTTCCTCATCATCCTCATCATCCTCATCCTCCTCCTCATCCTCCTCAGTGCTCTCATCCCTGGGCATCCATACTCTCGGTATTGCCACATCTAGATCTATCAGAGGAATAAGCTTGTTCTTAATGAACCATCTATCATACACCTCTATACTCCCTACATGTGTAATATCTACACCTACTCCACACTAATTGGGTTGTAACTTCTCAAACTACACATATTCCACCTGAGGCCTAAGCACTGCACCCCATGTCCTGATCTTGACCCTCGACCGAACAAATAATGTTGTACCTATCGGTACTCCCTGCCTCTCTCCAAACTGTTAGAAGACTCTCTCTGGAAGCTGAATCTTGATGACCATATGACCCATGATGAACCTCCCGATGAGGTATCTCTTGTGTTGGAAGTACGTTAGGTGGTCCATGTCATCATCCCATCTGGGGCAATCTCTCTATGGTCGCCATGTAAAATCCCTGAGTAGGTCTATCTCATGACGGAAATACAATCTATATCCCAATGGCCCCTATGTAAGAACCCCTAATAACAGTATATGTATGGCATATCTAGCTGTACAACCCTCTGAGCAATGGGCTAGAAAACAACTATGTGCTCGTATTCCCAAACTTGCAATAGTATGATCCCACTATTGATCGACAATCCTCCCCTGTACGCCAACTGGTGGAGCTGATAGTATGTCATCACCAACATACATGGACCCCATGTGAACATTTTCCCCTCCATAATCATGCACTTGAGGACCCTCCCCTAGCCAATAGGGAATCTATGGCCTCATCTTTCAGGCACTAGAAGACATGCAATCACACCACATATAACTGCAATCAATCTATCATGCTGTCTCGCGACCGTCTCCCACTGAATCTCATATTCCTGGATATGTAGGTCATCATCATCACTATCAAACAATCTATGCAATGCTAATATCCTTGTCATGGGGTCATACTCTTCTAACTCTCTATGGATCAGAATCTTGAGTATACGCCACACATCCTCCAATGTCACTGTAGCCTCACCCATCAGCAAGTGGAATGATCTCGTCTCTGAGTGCCACCACTCTGCCAATGCTGTGACCAAACCCTGATTTGCCCTAATCTTGGGCATGTAAGTAATGTAATACAGTCCTAGCGAGGCTAGGATCTATCTCTTGTGATTCTCAGTCAATGTCATATGTCCAGACACACTGGTCTTCTCTCTTGTGTCTATGGAACTGCAAGCTCCTCCTACGATTACCATGCAACTTTGGTCAACTTTTTGCACTTTTTGTTCCTTGTTGACCAACCTAGGACCTAGTTTAACCAACTTTGACCTAATTTTGACCTTTTCCTAGGGTTTTGACCTATTTAGGGAAGTTTAGGGTGGTTTAGGAACCCCCAGACTCCATTTGCAGACCCTTTTGACCATCTATGCAGATTGGCTTACCACCTGCGCTGGCTGCGCAAGTGGTCATCCCACCTACGCTTGTTGCATAGGTGAGAACATGACCTAAAAAAGTGGCATGTGGACCCCCTACAAGCCCCATTTGACCCTGTTTTGACCTCTAAACCACCTAGAAATGTGTGAAAACCTAGAAATCACCAAGGGGCTCAGATGTACTCACCTTGGGTCCTGCATCAGCCGATTGTCAATAGTTGCACCCTCGTTCCCCACGCTGATTCTCCACTGGCACTTAATCCATCCTCCTTGCTCCAAAGCTAAATTATTCCAAATGTGAGAGTGAAAATGAGCTCCAAAACCCTCTGCAAGCCCTTTTATATCATCTTGGCTACCTAGATGGACATGCAACCCTTGCATTTTGTGTTGGTCACGATGCTTTTTGCACATTGGACCTCATATCTTTTTCATTTGACCTTCAATTTTTTATCTGATCATTGTTGTGGATTCATCTTGGCATTGCCAACAAATCGACCTATCATTTGCATTTTTTGAACAATTTCTCGAGGGGGCACCTATGTATCCCACCTATCCATCTCGCTATCACTGGGGCATGTTTTAATGCTATTTCCTTCAAGATTCTTTGACACAATGCTCATAATCACATTGTATTAAAGAGGGCAAAATGTAGACACCTAAAAATGGTTCAAATTTGTTGGTCTACGTGTTTTAACATTTTTAGCATTACAATTGAAATGTTGTTTTGTGACCTAATTATTCCTCTATGTTGCGCATATGATCTTTATTATATGACAACATTGTGTCTTTTGTCAATGATTCAATATTGCATAATTTTTCAATTATTTACTAACATTTCTACTATCTTTATCAAATTGATCATTTTCCTAATCAATTCCAATCAACCCTAAACCGATCATATTCGATCCTATTCGATCCTAAACTGATCATATTCGATCCTAAACCATTCCAAACCTTCCTAAATCAATTCAAACCAATTATGTTCTATTCTTAATCACTTTCAGAATTGTTTGGCTCATTCCAACCATTCTAGTACATTGTCCAAGATCATCAATGCCTAATTAACCCAATTTCCAAACTGATCAAAACCTTATTTCAATTTGATCAATCTTCTCATCATTTTAGGAGAATTTTCCAAGTTCATCGATGCTTCGTATCCCCTTAATTGGCTATTTGATAACATTGTCAAAGATCATTAGTGTTAACGCTATCAATCTATCAATATTAATTCAATAGTGTTGTCCACATTTGTCAATACTATTTCTGATCATTATCATTTCGGGAACATTGTCTAAGATTATCGATGTTTCCCCATTTCAATTTGAATCCTACGATGCCATCAAAGTTCATTGGTGCTTTACAATCATTTCCAAACATTATTATGTGGGCGCATTGTCAAAGCCCATCGATGCCTCGTATTTTCCTAAACTATTCCAGAACCCTCAGAATTGACCCTAATCCTTATCAATATTATCAAAATCATTTCAATTCGATATTAACACCTTCATTTTGATAAATAATTCACTAATTTCCCCCTTGGGATGAATAATCCATAGTTTATCCCTATGTTCTAACTGAATAAATAAATTAACTTTATTTATTACCTTTTCCCTAAATCTCAACAATTAATTAATTTTTATTATTTAATTGGCTAATTTCAATTTATGATATTTTCATAATTTCTTAAATCTAATTATTGATTTGTGAGGAATATTGAATTCTTAATTGGCTTAAATGATTTCTAATCTTACCTAATTGTCATATCCCTTAATTGAAGATTCTCATTCCAATTAAGGTGCTTCATGAATATTCTCAATATCTCCTTATTTGATCTCCCCCATATCATGCTTCCTAACATCCTACCAACCAATATCTTCATTTATGCATTGATTTTGTGCAATCTCACCAAATTGACTCTCATTTTCTATAAAATGGGATGCATTTCTCTCTTTCAAGGTTAGATCACTCTCTCCTAGTATTCTCACTTGCAAACTTGGCTTTTTGAATCTTTGTGCAATTGTGTTATTGTCAAAGAGCAACATCAAATCTGATTATGGAGAAGAAAGGAGGACATGGGAGCTGCATTTGAAGGGAGTTCTTAGTGTTTTTATGCTTTGTTTTTGTGAACTCTTGTTTTGAATGGATTTCATGATAGATTAGATAGGTTAGCATATTATTTAGGGTGTGTGGTCTCCTAGATATGCTAATATGCCTTTTTTTGGTCTTACAGACATGTCCTATATTTATCCTTTAATTACATAGTTACCAAGGAAAGATTAATTTCTAACACATTGCAACCACAAAAAACACGATCAACAACCCTAAATCTCTAATTTAGCATCCCTTTATATAGTTGTTCTTAAGTAAGCTAAACATTAGAAAACAATCTACAAGTCGTCCCTCAATTTGACTTAACTCATGAAGCTTCCTGTCAATAAATCTTCACATGTCAGCCCAAAAATCTAATACCAACATTTAATACAAAAAACCATCGATGTCTTAACCACCTTAACCATTTGAACAAAAGGTATCAATTGAAAACTCAACTAGTTCACATAGAAAAATTACCAAAAAACTATCTTTCACACACTTTTGAGTTAACTATTGTGGTCATAAATCTGTACTCCTCTAATCATAATAAGACTCAAGTAATGATTTCATCTCCCAATATTATCACCATCTCAAGTGCCACTCAAAACTCAAAACTGTTACTGTCTTCCTGCTCACCGATCAAAACACTTAGCATATCTGCTTCACCTATTCATCATGTCAATCAGTTAGGGACCTATGCCCAAAAATTAATAGATTTAATAAGTTGCCAACAATGATAAACTTAAACTCATTATTTCCTTACCAAAATTCATCATAATTCTAAGATAAATGACTAAGTGTAGAAATATATAATGTTTAGCTATCAAGGCCAAATGAAAAGGTCGAGAGTGTGGTGTTTGTACTTGTGTCATGTCTTCCTCGAAGATCAATTGAATATAAATAGACCATGTAAATAAATATTTAACAGTCTCAATAAGTTATTTCTTGTAAATATTCATTTAATATAAAATGTAGTATGAAACTACAAGTTAAGTCTTACCACTATACTCAAGTAGTGAATGACACATGCACCTACTTGTCTCTTGCATGAGAGGACTCCCTAATGTGTTTTCTAGTCCCTGTCATCTCATTTGGGTGAACCACCCATATCATGCACCTCATATTTGTTAGAGTAAAAGGGTATTTTCATTTATTAATTAATTCATTATTGATTTAATTATTCAGTCATCTATTTATCTCTAGTTCACTTAAGCTAAACTTTAGGCATATAATAATTAACTCTTTATTAATTATTATCATGCAACCTAGCTTTCTCCACCTTATGGTGTTCGATTTCCTTTATAAGGATTGATATCTTTGTAATTATTAATTCTTTTGTAATTCCCTCTATTCTCTCTTTGAATGAATATTTCATCTTTTAGATCATTATGAGTTGCGTCTCCATTCTTTTCTATTGTGAAAGGTATTTTGCATACAATGGATCTTGGTGATTGAATTCTTCAAATTCTAGCATGGTATCAGAGCCTTACTATTGCAGCCTGTTCTTGATTTTTTTGAAGCTTTTTGGAGCGCTAAGGGTTTCAAGTTTTTAGAGATTTTTGTATGGATATGAGGGAGCTATTATTTGGAGCACTTTGGGTACACACTGACTTTATGGTTGCATCCAGAAGGCCCAAAAACCGCTATTTTCATATAAGGCTTGTCCAATTTGAAGATATTTGAAATATGAGCCCTCTTTTTTGCATGGACGACCTTGGCACACTTTTCAAGGTGAAAAAATGCCTCTGTTTTCACACTACCTCAGTTTCTGATCCACCTCAAAATTCACACCATCGAATTAGTGGAGATTTTTTTTTTAATATTTATTTCCTTGGTACCTCTACCAATTTTGGCCAAAATTTTGGTAGTCTTGCCAGATTTAGTGGCACCATTAGATTTAGTGGAGCTCCACTAGATTTAGCTTAGATCACTTGGACTTCTTCTTGTTCTAGAGCCCTCTTCATTTTTTTCTCATATCTTGAGAAAACATAGGTGTTTTTTTTCCAAATGAGATATCGTCAAAAAGTTGGTTCCAAGCCCTATCTGATTTTCCAGGTTTGGTTTTTTGAATTTCCCGTCTTACACATTTTTTCCCATTCAAAGTCAGGGTTCCTTTTTTCACTCTAGTCGCCATATCTTTCTCCCCTGGACTCCATTTTTTGACTTCCACATGTCGTTGGAAAAATCATTTTGTTCTCCTTCTTCTTGTATGATTCTCATTGTCAGAATTTGCTCCAAGTGTATTTTATTCAGATTTTTTCTTTTTCACATTCTGGTGGATATCTTGGATGTTTTGCATCTTGAAATTGTTTTCCTTGCATGGGATGACTCCTTTTTAGATGTTACATATGTTCTTCTAGTTTTATGTCATTATTGAGCATTGTAGACATCTTTTTGTAGCATTTCATTTTTGCAAACACACTGAGATAAAGTGTCATCATTGCATGCTTAGGATCTTGCACCTTTTGTGTCTGCTTGTACTCAGGTATATGCACATAGATGGGGGACCAAAAAGGTGCCAAATTAATTTTTGGTCCCCAAAAGAACATAGTGCATGCGCGCTATAGAGCGCATGCTCTATGGCTTGGATTGCCCAAGCCTTAGGCTTGGACAATTCAAACCATAGTGTGTGCACGCTTTAGGGTGTACGCCCTATGTTAGAAACAAATAATGATAAATGGAGAGAGAGAGAGAGAGAGATCTCACACACATACACACCATCTAATCTCTCTCTCCTCATTCTCACCTATCTCTCTCACTCTTTCTCATCTTCTCTTCCTCTCTACTATTCTTCTCACTCTCTTACTCTCTCTTTCTTTCCCTTGCCCTACCCCACCTTATGACCCCTAATATGTACTCTTAGGCTTCCTAATGGGTCGTAAGGTGTCATAAGGGGTCGTATGACCTATTAATGGGTCCTATGACCCTTTAAGACACCTTAAGACCCCTAATATGTACTCTTAGGCTTCTTGAGGGTTTGTAAGGGTTCATAAGGAGTTGGAGTCATTAATGGGTCCTTCGACCCCTTAATACACATTACATCCCCTAAGATATACTCTTAGGCTTCCTAATGGGTTGTAAGGTGTCATAAGGGGTCATAGGAGCCATTAATGGGTCCTATGACCCTTTAAGACACCTTACGAGCCCTAAGATGTACTCTTAGGCTTCCTAATGGGTCGTAACATGTCATAAGGTGTCATAGGACCCATTAATCAATCCTAAGATCCCTTAAGAAACCTCATGACCCTTAAGATGTACTCTTAGGATTCCTAATGGGTTGTAAGGTGTCATAAGGGGTTGTAAGACCCATTAATGGGTCTTAGGACCCCTTAAGACACCTTAGAATCCCTAAGATGTACTCTTAGGCTTCCTAATAGATTATAAGGTGTTGTAAGGGGTTTTAGGACCCATTAATGGGTCATAGGACCCCTTAAGACACCTTACGATCCCTAAGATAAACTTGTATGCCTCCTAATGGGTTGTAAGGTGTCATAAGGGGTTGTAGGACCCATTAATGGTTCTTAAGACCCCTTAAGACACCTTACAACCCTTAATATGTACTATTAGGCTTCCCAATGGGTTGTAAGGTGTCATAAGGTGTTGTAGGACCCATTAATGGGTCCTAGGAACCCTGAACACACCTTACAACCCCTTAGGAACCCTAAGAATACATCTTAGGGTTCCTAGTACAAATTAATGGGTCTCAACAGGTAATAAGACATATTGTTATGTCTTAGGACACCATAAGACCCCTTACAACCCTTAAGATGTACTATTAGGCTTCCTAATTGGTCGTAAGGTGTGATAAGGGTTTGTATGAGCCATTAATGGATGCTAGGACCCCTTAAGACACCTTATAACTCCTAAGATGTACTCTTAGGCTTCCTAATGGGTTGTAAGGTGTCATAAGGGGCTGTAGGACCCATTAATGGGTCCTAAGACCCCTTAAGACACCTCACAACCCCTTAGGAACCCTAATAATACATCTTAGGGTTCCTAGTAAACATTAATGGGTCTCAAGGGATCATAGAACATATTACTGTGTCTTAGGACACCATAATGCCCCTTACAACCCCTAAGAGGTACTCTTAGGCTTCCTAATGGGTTGTAAGGTGTCATAAGGGTTCGTAGGAGCCATTAATGGATTCTATGACCCCTTAAGACACCTTAAGACCCCTAAGATGTTCTCTTAGGCTTCCTAATGGGTTGTAAGGTGTCATAAGGGGTTTTAGGGCCCATTAATGGGTCCTAGGACCCCTAAGATGTACTCTTAGGCTTCCTAATGGGTTGTAACATGTCATAAGGCGTTGTAGGACTCATTAATGGGTCCTAAGACCTCTTAAGACACCATATGACCCCTAAGATGTACTCTTAGGCTTCCTAATGGGTCGTAAGGTGTCAAAAGTGGTTGTAGGACCCATTAATGGGTATTAAGACCCCTTAAGACACCTTACGACCCCTAAGATGTACTCTTAGGCTTCCTAATGAGTTGTAAGGTGTGATAAAGGGTCTTACGATCCATTAGGAAGCCTAAGAGTACATCTTAGGGGTTGTAAGATGTCTTAAGGGATCTTAGGACTTATTAATGGGTCCTATGACCGCTTATGACACCTTACGACCCATTAGGAAGCCTAAGATTACATCTTAGGGCTCATAATATGTATTAATGGGTTGTAGGACCAATTAATGGGTCCTAGGAACCCTTAAGACACCTCACGACCCCTAAGATACACTCTTAGGCTTCCTAATGGGTTGTAAGGTGTCATAAGGGGTTGTAGGACCCATTAATGGGTCCTAAGACCCCTTAAGCCACCTTACAACCCCTAAGATGTACTATTAGGCTTTCTAATGGGTCGTAAGGTTTCATAAGGGGTCATAGGACCCATTAATGGGTCATAAGACCCCTTAAGACACCTTAGGACCCCTAAGATGTACTCTTAGGCTTCCTAATGGGTCGTAAGGTGTCATAAGGGGTTGTAGGACCCGTTAATGGGTCTGAGGACACCTTAAGACACCTTACGACCCCTAAGATGTACTCTTAGGCTTCCTAATGGGTTGTAACATGTCATAAGGGGTCGTAGGACCCATTAATAGTTCCTAAAACCCCTTAAGACATCTTATTACCCCTAAGATATACTATTTGGCTTCTTAATGGGTCACAAGGTGTCATAAGGGGTCGTAGGACCCATTAATGGGTCCTAGGACCCCTTAAGATACCTTATGACCCCTAATATGTACTCTTAGTCTTCCTAATGGGTCGTAAGGTGTGATAAGGGGTCGTAGGAGTCATTAATGGGTCCTATGACCCCTTAAGACACCTTACGGCCCCTAAGATGTACTCTTAGGCTTCCTAATAGGTCGTAAGGTGTCATAAGGTGTCATAGGAGCCTTCTCACCCATGTCTCTCACCCTCTCTCTCTCTCTCCCTCACACACACCTTCAAACATCTCTCTCTCTCTCTCTCTCAAGGATTACATTATGGTTTACATAGCGCGTGCGTGCTATAGGGCGTACATGCTACGTAAAACATAAACTTAAATAGTGCATGCGCACTTTTAAGTACTTTGAAATTTACCAAGCCTAAGGCTTGGATTTTCCTTGGAGATCCAACCCAAAGGATTGGAGGATTCAAACAGGTCTGAGACGAGTTTTCCAGCAAACCTACAAAAAATAACTTTTTTTCTTGTGTGCTCCCTGTCAAGTTTGCACATGGTTCAATAATGATAAAATCAGATGACATGAAATTGTAGATATATTTGTTACCTATCTAACCATATATTTTATTTTGAATTCTCATTATGTTAAGCTTTTCATCTCTAATTTATTTTGTAAGTATGTCTAATTTTTTGTCAAAAACCAACGTGTATTCATTTGGGCTTAGATTTTGGTTCGTTCATCGAATTTCAAAACAAATTATATTTTCAAAAATTAGACTCCGTTCTAAACACTTAATTTTTTTTTTTTTATTTTTGATTAGTTTTCAATGATTATTAGGGGGACCACACATAAATTTCACATTTTTAGGATGTGTCCACTTCAAAAAGTCATACTTTCATCAAAAAATTAGTAGAAAAATCTGGGATAAACTAGGTTGTGTTAGCTAATTTCTCACTAGAGTGATTAAATCTTTTTTTTTATAAAAAAGTTAACATTTTAGGGGGAGCACACCAGACGCTATGTTATGTTTTTTCACAAAAAATAGGACCACTTTTTGTGCTCCCCCTTTTTGAGGGTCTTAATCTCCACCATTTCTAAAATAAAATAGTAGTTTAGAAACTAGATTCAGAGGAGAACAACTCTTGTTTTTGTCACATTTTTAAATTTTGAGTGTAACTATCCTCAATTTCTTGTTGAAGTTCAGAGTTTTCTGATTTCAAAAAAGAAGTGGCATCTTATACCCCCTTTTTGGTCCCCCATCTTTGTGCACTTACCCACTGTGCTACATAATAAAGTTTCATGTGGGGGTTTGATCTACCTTTGTCAAGTGAGTTTTCCTTCCATGGAATTAGCCTCATTATGTGTGTCCAAAGATTGATCAAATCCTTGACACCATCATTTATATGTACTTGTACTTTCTTCGATATGTAGTTATTCTTGGTAGCCTCTTTTAGTGTACCTATGATACCTCTCTGTGCTTAGCATTATGGGGGTATTTCTTGTTGGTTCTAATGCTTCCTAGGTTCGATGGAGTGAACTATGTAGTCAATATTTGTTCCTATGTACTAGGCGGATGTGGTGGCTGGGTACCTATGCATTTTGGTGAGATGGATCATTTACCATATGGACACTTCTTTCATTCCTATTTTGGAGGCATATTCCATATTTTGATCAACTCTTCAGACTTTGATGTTTTTTTCCATCTGTATCTTTGAGTTCTGATGTTTTCCTTGTTTGCCATCTTGATTCGAGTAGTGTCATTTGAGGGAACTCGTGCAGATTACAGTCTTCTCTACCTAATCAAATTTTATTACAGTGGAGGTTCTAGTAGTTATTCCTTGATAGTGTTTGCAACTTCATTCTTTAGTAGTGTTCTACATGTTCTTCTTTTGATCAGCTCTTCAAACTTTGGTGTTTTTACCATCTATATCTTCGAGTTCAGATATTTTCTTTTATTTTCCATCCTGATTCGAGTAGTGTCATTTGAGGGCACTCATGCAAATTATAGTCTTCTCTACCTAATCTTTGTTCCTATCTTCTATGACATTCTCTAGTTTTGAGGCTTATTTTTTCCTTCACTAGTATTCATCTTGTAGACGTCCAAAAATATTAATATTAAAATTCCCTTTTATTCATCTAACTATTAATTAAATTAATTAAATAGTTTCATTTATGGTATTTATATATTTTATAAATACTATCCTAATGTATTGTATTTAAATACATTTCCCTCAAAAATCCCCCTTTTTAATAAATTCATATTTATTAAATCCCTCCACAAAGCTAAAATTCCTCTAAACTTGATTTAAATAAAAACAATTTATTTACATTTCCACCAAAATCCCACCTCTTGCTAATAATCTCCTAACCTTGATTCAAAGGTACTTTACCTCTAATCATGTGCACAATTCCACTTAAATCCCACTTTGACTTTTCCAACCTAACCCTCAATTTCAGCCACTCATCTCCCTTCCACCTCTTAATCTCAACCGTCCATTCCCTTTTGAATTCTATAAAAGAAGCCTCCCTCTCTTGCATTTTCATCTCTCATTTTGTGCATTGTTACTATGCTAAAATTTCTTTAGGCTTGCATTGTTATTTCCATGTTTTTATGATCTTTTTCTTAAATCACTTAGAAATCACATGCTAGGTTAAATCTTGGTAATGAATCATAGTTTCCATATTGCATTTGCGTATCATTTCTAGTTTAATCAGTCGTCTTGAGGAAGATTTGAGATTAGTTATTCATACTAGCTCTTGAATCTCTCTTTTTTCTCATCAATCTTGCATTCATAGTTGCATTGCATATGGGATTTTTGATCAATTTGTGTTTGAGAGAGCACACCTACATTTTTTTCTTAAGAGAAAATCCAACAAGAAAAAGGGTGCAATGCTTGTTTAGCTCAATCTGATGTTACTTGGAGTTTCATTGTTGTTTCTTTCTCTTTCATGATTTTTAAAATGATTTCATGTGCTAACCCACTAATGTTTCATGTTTGAGCTTGTTTGCAACAGATTTTGAAAGATGAAATTTCCTTGTACACATTCGCCACTAGGTTTTCTCCCTTTATCCTCTTTACAAATATTTTTGTACTTGGGTACCTGATTAGGCCATATTGTCGAGACCCATTTCCTGCTTTTAGTAGTTGTTTCTAGATTTTTAACTTCTCCCTACGTTTATCTTAAGGGGGGTGTTAGGGTAAAAAGATATTTTTAGTTATTAGGGTAAAAGTATAAACCTGTGTCACACTTTTACAAAGGAAGAGGACCACGACATGCAAAGTAGTTAAACTTTAATGACATAAAAGTGGTATTTGTGTTTAGAATTTGAAAATGATGTAAACTAATGAAATGTGTAAAATTGGATGTAGTTTATGCCTATAATTGTTTTTAAAATATTTGAATAAGAATTGACATAGATTTTTAATTTTTGAAGTCCATTTTTAATTGTTGAAAAATGCTAAAAATTGAGGGTCTAGTTCCCACCAACAAAATATATGTAAATAATGTTTTTTTCCTCTGATTTTAGAATATGTTTTAGATGACATGTACAGCTAATGTAGAAAAATAGAAAGATTATTTTTCGGTATATATTTTGTCTGTTGTAGCTACTCAAAGTCGGAGTTACCCAAAATTAATAGCTTTTGTCTCCCGCCTAATTTTCCATAGCAAATCTACACCAAATACAAAAAAAAATTATATATTCTTGAAGAGGACTCTCTCTTCTAGTGTTAAATATAAGTTTTAAAATTTTATGACATGATTTGCTATTTTTATTTTTTTTCGAACGAGCATGTTCTTTAATGTTAAAATACCTACTTGGATTTTTTAAACTTATAATATATTATATTTAATCAAAATACTATAAAAATTATATGAACATAATCTAGACTCAGAGCTCTACAAAAGGGTATTTTTAGATTTTAAAAATAATTCAGTTTTGGTGGACAAATAAGCCCTAGAAATGACATGTTACCAATTCTCCCTTTTTTTGCTTATTTGGTTGCCACATGGGATGCCACATAAGTAGTTTCGGCCAAAATAGTTCTGGCCGAAACCGGTTCGGCTGGAATTGTTTTGGCTGAAACTATTTCAGCCGAAACTAAGGCCGACCAAACATGGTCGCGTGGATGACCACGACTCTCAAAGTTGATATACATAAAAAAAATTTAAAAAAATTTAAAAGCAATTATTAATTATTCCAAATTAAAAAATGTTTTTTTAATAAAATCATTTTTTTAATTGTTTTAAAGGCGTATTTTTTGGTGTTAAAGGGCAACTAAGAATTAAGATTATCAAGGAGGTTTGTATTATTGGCAAGTTTTTTTTTTAGTTTTTTGAGATTTTTTTATTTTTTTAATTAATGCATTGTTCAATATTAAACTATGAACTTATCAATATTATTTTTTATTTTTATCAAGAGTATATGGTTTTGTGTATGTAGGTGAATCGAAGCTCTCAATTTGAAAAAATTGTGCAATGGGGAATAAAAGGAACAAAACAAGAAAATATGATCGAATAAGGGATGAAAAAATAGAAGGTCATACAAAACATAATGAAGATGAACCTGTTCAAGTCCAAGAAGATCCAACTGAAGTAGGGGAACAAATTGATGGAAATATATCTTTTGACATGGGTAATTTGATGGAGATGGATGGCGATTAATTTTTCAGTCAATTTTCATCTGACGAATTGGTACCTGAAAGCACAATAAAAAAATAATGCAAAAAGATTTGGGATGAATATTTTCAAAATAAAAGTCTAATTGGAAAAGCATAATTATTTTCTAGGTTATTCAGGAAAAAATAAATGACTCATATTTTGGAGTTGTTAGGTGTTGATAACAAGAAAAACTCAGGAGACAATGTAAATTGAACAATAGTTGAAAATTTGGAAGATGCATTGAACGACATTAACAACTCAAGTCAAGGAGCTGATTTAAGTGCTACACGTAGAGCATTGATGACTACTTTATCTAGTAGGAGGTTGACACTGAGAAAACAAGTACATGCAATTTCTAATTTACTGAATGTATCTAGAAGAACTGTTCAAAGATATATCAGGAAGATAAATATGTTAGATGAAAATATTCAAAAGAATTGGGTTAATATTTGTAGACTTCCTTGAAAAGGAATTTTTTTTGAAAATGTAAAAAGATAGGTCATTGAATATTAGACTGCTCACTCTCGTGTTTCTTCTAATAGAAGAGAAACTATACAGATGAAAGATGAAGAGACCGGTATGAAAACTGCACATCCAAAACATTTCATAGATACAACACAAAATAAATTGTTTGAAGCATTCAAACAAGAATTTTCAGATGTGAAAATATGTCAAAGAATGTTTGAGAGGTTGCACCCTTGCTTTGTACGCATAAATAAGGTAAGTGAAACTTTTTTTTGCCAAAATCATGTTGATTTTCATCTATATTTGCAATCATATAAAAAGGTTATGGCAATACTTAATTCAGATATGGTCATCCCTGGAAGTATGACACAATTTGTGAAGTCTATTTTATGTGAGAAATCAGAAGATTCAGATGAGCTCAAAGTACAATGTATAAAGAGTGTATGTAGTGATTGTGGAGATTTACATAAATTTCAATTGCAAAATGAGAATATTAATGTTGCAACGCCATTTTTGTGGAAGAGATTTGAATATGAGACATACCAAACTAAGACCGGAGATGAATCTAAAAAAATTGTATTGAAGGAGAGTGAATTGCCCTACCTTGAGTTTATGACCATATTTTGTACTATCATTTATCCATATATCCAGCATTGTCATGGTGCAAGATGGAAAGCTAAATAGTTTTGTGATTCCAAAAATTGTTTTCCACCTGGTTGTATTCTTTTAGTTGTAGATTTCTTTGAGAACTATACAATATTCTCCCCTCAATCAGAGCTTCAAGCTCAATATTATCATTATGACCAAGTTGATATATTTGTGCAAGTGACCTATAGATGCACACAATTTGATTTGGATGAGGTAGAAAGTACCAATCCAAATGAACTCATTATCATCAAGGAGGTTCATTTCTATATCAGCAATGAAAAGGTTCATGATATAAGCTATGTGGCTCATTATTTTGCAATGTATTTTGAAGATATTGTGAATCGCAGGATAAAATCTTAACAACACTGGATTTGGTCTGATGGTTTTGCAGGTAAGTGTATTCACTTCAATTCATTTTCAAATTCTCATTGATTACTTGTTAAATTATTATGTGATCACACTAGTACATTTGAGACCTCTTTTTGATGGATATGCATTGCAATTATGACACTACTCCATCGGGAAAGCGACACAGAACGGTGTTGCGGTTTTGGTGTCAGAATCACCGATGGTAGTTATGTCTGTCATTATTATGATAGTCATGACTGTCGCAATATGCACCCGCTATGAGGGTTAGTATGCCATTGTTACACATTATGAGTGTCATTATTACAATGGGTATGTGATGGATATGTTGTACATGTGACATGCACCTGTCAGACTATTCTGACATCTGGACGATGCGTGTAGTGTTCTAGTGTCAGTCGTCCACTGAATACCATTGCAATTGCGACGATATGCTATGTTTTAAAAAAAAATATTTGTCATGTGCATGGAGTGGGACCTTGAAATATTGAGCTTCTCTTTGTTTTGAGAAAAATTTAACATTCTCTACTTAACAGGGCCAACCACGTGATGGTGGAAGCTCATCTGGCCCCTCCTAGGAGTCTCTTATGAATCTTTAGGACACTTTAAGATCTCTAAGATGTAATCTTAGGCATCGTAAAGGGTCATAAGGGATCCTGGGATACAATAACTAAGAAACATAAATGTAGGCATCATGTTCACAATTGTTTGGAGAGACAACATAATTGAGTGGTATACCCAGATGATGCAACACAACCACTACTCCTCCAATTCTAAGTTGGCACTACAGGATCCAAAACCCATAGATAAGGAATAAATTTAGAGAGCTGAGGAGGAGGGCCATAACGACCAAAATAATATGGGCCATAACGACCAAAATAATAGGAGGAGGAGGACCTATATTATTTTGGTCGTTATGGGCCTCCTCCTCCGCTCTCTAAATTTATTCCTTATGTATGGGTTTTGGATCCTGCAGTGCCAACTTAGAATTGGAGTAGTGGTTGTGTTGCATCATCTGGGTATACCACTCAATCGTGTTGTGTCTCTAAACAATTGCGACCATGATATATATATTTATTTTTCTCAATTGTTGTGATATCTACATTTATGTTTCCCAGCTATCGTGTTTATGTGCATGTTCTTTATGTGTTTGGCTTCCCTCCCTCACATCCAAAATAAAAATTTCCCACTCTGAATCAAGAATGCATGTGCAATTGCATAGAATATATAGTGTTAGAAGGCCCCTAATGGGCATAAATTCAATGTACAATTATGGTCTTGAATAGATAAAGTGGAACTAGAATTTCAGCAAGGCTAGGAAAAGTTTGTGCATAATTATGAACTTTTTCCAAAATTCTAGTTTCAGTTTATCTTTACAAGACCATAATTGTACCATTGAATTTCTTCCCATCTGGGCCTTCTAACACCATATGTTCTCCTGGTTGTTTATGTTGTGTCTCCAAATAATTGTGACCATGATGCCTATATTTATGTTTCTCAGCTATTATGAGATTAAAAGTCTTCTAAGGAATGTGTCGTGTCTATGTGGAACTGCATAGGATCATCACCAAAGGGGGTTCTGGATTAGAGAACTCCCTTTCACTTATAATTATGAAGCCATAAATGGTATACTAATTTTTTAGGATTGTAAGTTTCCATTGATGGCTTCAAATTACCAAGCAAAAGGTGTACAAAAGACTTAGCAACCTCCTGAGCCTTTTACTTGAATTTTTTCCCATCTAAGCCTTCTAACACCATATGCAATGTGATTGTTTAGTGATCATATGTTTTGAAGGTGGTGTCTGATGCTGCTACAATGACCATAGATATTAAATTTTGCATCACTGTCTAATGTCGTTGAAGCGGCATCAGACTCCACCTTCAACACAATATGATCACTAGACAGGTCTGTATGTCTTCTACTTTTAAGTTGGGCTATTTCCATTCTTGTTTTATGAAGTTGGGTGATCCTTGCCAATGTCTTCAGGGTTGAATCCAGTATGCTCATGTATGATCCAAAACCTGCAAGGAAGGAAAAGATGGGGTTAGATCCAAAGGATCTAAGCAATGCCTTGCACCCTATTACTGATCCTCATCTACAATTATGCATGTGCATAGTCAAGCCATACACTTCTAAAATGAACAAGGATAAAATTTACAAAAACCCATCCAACATATAGAAAATCATAACAAAGTCATAAACAATAATAAGTTCATGAGTTTATCAAAATATTTCCAACGTATCTACATGAAATTCTAAAAAAAATTTAGTATCTATAGTAGCCCTTTGTTAATCACATTTATGCGTATGGTGCCAACAAATTAGTGCACAAACTACACAAAGAAGGCATCACAGAAACATGATTTCTGCTTTCGCCTTTCAAGCAATCTCGGTGACACTAGCTGCCTCTCGAGCCTTACGGAAGTTGCACTCATTTCCTACATTAGGTATAGATGTAGATGGGGTAGATGTAAATTTGGTTTCATTGACCCACTGAAAGTATTGACATCCACTATTTCCCTGCAATACCAAATCTACATCAGTTCTTCCTAAAATGATTATAACTTGTCAGATTACTTTTAAACATTAAAATATAATTCCATATCCAGACCTTTTTCTTATTTGGGAAACCCCAAAATGGATTCCTAGGATTACTTGTTGTGTGTGACATCTTCAACACACAAGGGCCAACACCACATTGACACAGACACATTGATCAAAGCCATCGACGCTATATCGATAAATATTGCATTGTCATTCCAACATATCATTTTGTTTAGTTGGTTATTTTGTTCATTCATACTAATTATAATTGAAATAAAAAGAAACATATTAATCATGTAAACAACATCTCAAATCAAATTTCAAAATGACTATTGTCAATCACAGTACATGTAAATGCAACGTCCTAACTACACTTGATGGAAACCATATGCATAGTTGTGATTGGGACTTTTAGTCCTTACCACACATTGAAATGCATGTAAAGGCA
>MU223621.1:4327573-4348330 GCA_018584345.1 Thuja plicata
TATCAAGATTCAAGTGTATAGTTTGACATTCACAAATTGCCTTGTGTCAGCTGCAGTTAACAAACTAATCTCATGAAAATTGTTGATGTTTCGACAATTCCTCTCATTACTTCTTCTCCGCTTGAAATAATTGGGACTACCTGGGAAAGACAAGTAGGCTCTACTATACCCTTTTCCATGTTCACTACATGCACAGATAATTTATTCTTTTCTATCTCCATTCCTCATCATGCTTTGTCTGTTTTATATTAGTGGCCGAAATATTGATATTTAGAGTCTACTCACTTTCCTGGGTACTCCCAATTGTATGAATTGGAGTTGAACCATGTGTGACCTACACTCTTGAAATTCATTGTCGACACATCAAAGATTTTTGTGACATGATAAGAAATTTGTGCATGTCAAATTCATGGATGAACATGGGTCAATGAGTTTGACTAAAAAAACTATACACTTGAATCCAAATAGCAATATCAGAAGATAATGAAAAGTTTTGATGAAATTTTAATGGGAGATGTAGTCGAGTATAAAAAAGAATGGTCCATGAAGAACAAAAGAACAAAAGAATGGCATTAAGCATTCCAAATGCAAAGATGTAAACAATCTCAGTATTAAACAATGAGCTCATACAAAATGCATCATGCCCTAGCTTACAACCCACGAGCCATCAAGATATTTCATCATGAAATGATCATCAATAGGGAGTACTGTGTGTGATAAAATGTGTAACTAGAATCTGCAACCAAACACGTCAAAAAACCATTGCATCAAAAGGGGTTTAGCAAAACATAAGATTCAAAGCATGATAAAAAAAACCCTTAGAAATCGGCTTATTGCTTCCTAGTTGAAGCGAGTGTGATTCTCATGTTTGTCCATCAGATTGAACATAGAGAAATTAGTGACTTGACTAATCCAAAATGGAAGATTCAATGCAATATGGAGCAAGATGCATAGACTTGCATGCTTTTCTCTTGAAATCTTGAAAATGAGAATGCAAAGACTATCAAATGAAATGCATAGGAACTATAAGAAATGAAAATAGAATGCAAGATTTATAATAGGAATGGAAAGAACAATGCATCTAGATTAAGCTATGAGATGAAAACTAGAATGCCATTAAGCTAAGAAATGAAGCTAAATAATGCAATAAACTAACATGAGAGAAAATAACTATGAATGCACTATGAAATCTAGGATGAAAATAACATTATAACTCTACTCCAAATCTTCTCTATATGAATGAGAAAGCTGTTGGAAGTACAAGAATGGGAAAGCAAGATATTGAGAGGGGGGTGAATCAGATCTTCAAACTAAACCACTTAAAAAAAATTTGTCCACATTCATACATATATGAATTTAACCTAACATCAGATAGCTTCCATAACATCAAATATGTAACTCATAACACATAATTTTGGTAACCCAAAAACCCAAATAGGTAAAATTGGGGTGGGGATGACACCCACAAAATCTTCACTACTGTACCAATAAAGTGTGCCTGTTAGGGCTACAAAAGTTTGATTGCAATATGCAATCAACCTGGTTAAAGGTCTGTTCTATTAAGAACTAAAGATCATTACAATCTACCTTGTTAAAGGATTTCAACTTACAGTAAAGTAAGCACTCGGCTAAGAGATTTGAAATGGTCTGCTAAAACCACTCTGTTAAGAGATTTAACCTGATACATTTGTTAGAATGTTCCAAGTAGTGATCCTTTGTTATGCACTCAGATGCTGATGGTGGATCTTCTCTTTTCAATAACCTCTGTGAAATCTTAATCTAATATGTCTTTACTCTACTTATCACTGCTCTATCATTCTATTTGATCTAGGCTTCTTCTCAAAAATGACTTATTGTTCATCTCTCATGAACACACAACCCTTCTCTGTATATCTCTTGCTCTCACACTCTCTTTTAGGGTTAGAAGCCATCTTATTATATCTTTTCAGATCTGGCGGCAAGATCTAGATCAACGATCAAGATCTATTGTTTATACCTCCAATGCATACTATTTTCCTGATTGGCTCCATGCCGTGCATAGTATAAAATAATTAAATGTGAAATTAACTCAGTAGACAAATATTAAATGCGTACAAATGTCAGCTCAGATCTCATACAAGTTGGCCTTAACTGATTACATCAAAGTTTGAATTAATCTTGACATGTATGCAAAAATTATTCTACTCGGCACAACACATCTCTGATGCTCTGCACTTAATATTCTACTTGGCTTGGCATGATGTAACTTGGCAACCTCAAACTTTCTCAGCAATGTTGCTCGGCCTTGAATGTTTAGCTCAGCCACAGTGATAACCAACTAAAACTGCCTAAGTAAATGACTAAGTGTGGGTCACTAATCATCAAAAGAACTTAGGGATTTAACAATCTCCCCCTTTGATATTAGTGGAAAAAACACACTTATCATTACAATTCATTCCATCCAAAATATTGCCTAAGTACATACTGTACTCCCCCAAGGAATGTACATCATACTACATATAAAACTTTACATAGTATACATGCCTGCAAAAAAAATATTTACATGGATACCTGTTCTGATCTCCTTTATGATGTATCCTTGTCAGTCCTATCAGTTTCCTTCAGTTTCCCCCTTGTTTTTGTCACTGATAGCTGGTGGGGTCAAGTTATACTTGTCCAAAAATTGTTTATGAAGTTTTATGGTAGACTCAAATGCAGAGTCCCAACTGTCTTTGACAAACTTCATAACCTATATTTTCACTTCTAGCTCGAAAGCTAGACTTACTAAGCTTTCTTTAGTTGAGAGATGAGAGTCTCTCTTAATCAATTCATTTGTAGATAAAATTTCTTTATGAATGACCTCCAGATGAGGTTTGTCTGAATAGTAATCAACTTGGTCCTAATCTGACCATCTTCAGCCATGAGCTCAGCTATCCTCCTTTGTGCATAAGTCAGCCTGTTAAAATGTAAGGAGCTAGTGGTAGCATCCATAATTAGTGAACTTCCAGTTGACTTAAGGTCTAGTTGCAATTTCTCTAAAGCCTGTTGATTATCCTTTGTGAAGAATTCAATATCAGATAACCTCTTATACAATGAATAGACATTTTTTGCAACTCCTTCTAAAATTTCTTTCAGAGAAGAAAGTTCAACCTGTTTAACTGCAATCTCTCCTCAAATTTCTGCAAGTACCTTGTTCTCAAATTTCCTCTCAGACCATTACAACAGTTTCTCATTGGCTTCAATATTGTCATCGTTTACCTTTTGCACAATGTGAACTAGCTGTTCAAGAATAGGGGCTTGAGGATTTTCATCCTCCATGTCAAAATCCTTTACAAATATATCTTTTATGTCATGTAGCACTTGCTTTTGCTTTTTCTCCCTTTTCAGTTCCTCCTATCTTTTCTTCCTCTTAAGTAAATCCTAAAGAGTCTCAATCTGTTCATAAGACAAGACATTGAGATCCCATGGTGGAATCACAATAACTTCATCTAATGTGACATCTAGAATTGGAGACTTCTTCCTCATAACTTTCCTCCTTGAATTCAGATGAAATATTGCTCATCTTTGTTTCTACAATACCTTTTCCAGATTCAGTAGTTGTCACCATTGCATCTTTAAGTTCAGTCAAAATTGCCTGCTAATCAGGCATACTACCTGTCTTGGTTCCAGTGGGAGTTGATGATGCAGAGTGTGGTAGATCAACCAACACTTGCATTGCCTCTTGTTCTTTAGGCTCACTATTAGTATCTTTTATCTCCTCACTACTATCTAGTACTGATTTTACAACCTCTAAAATAGGTGAATGTTGAACAATTACCTCTTGTTAAATTTTTTTCTCCTTTTCTACTTCATCTTGAGCATCCTTATCTTTAGATTTATTTTGAGTTCTTTCTTCTTTTTTTGTGCTCTTCTCTTCTTCAGCCTCAGTTTCCTTGATAGGTGATTCAATAGTTGATTCCCTCAGCTCATCCTAACCCTCAGAATCTAGATTTCTAAAGTCATCAATTGTCACATCAATCAGACTGTCAATAGTCAGATCAACAGTGTTAACTGTCTCTGATTGATCTTGTGCATCTATCCTAAGCTTCTCAGACTTAGTTGAAATGTGAACTGTTGAAATCTGTGGTATAGGGGTGGATTCAGTTTCCTTGTCCTTTGGCTCAGATGTTCCTTCATCAGTTCTCTTTTCTTTTGAAACAATCAGTCCAAAAACTTCCTTCCAAATTCTTGTACTCTACTGTACTATCCCTTCAATATCATTCTTCAAAATAGCATAACCTCTTTGTTTAGGTAGAAATTTGTGCTTGTACTCTTCAAAAAAATTTCTCTCTATTTCTTTGTTAGCTCAAGAATGACATGAGCTAAAGTGCCTTCCCTAATTTGTCTCTCAGTTGTGAGTGCAAATTCCCACTTGCCAGATAGAAATTCATACAACTCACTCGGTACATTGTTTCCTATTGTTGTACGGGTTAATTTGAAATTACACATCATGTCTAGGAGAGCTTCCTAAACCTTTTTTATTGTCTCCTACCTTCAATTTTTCATACCTTATAAACTTAAAACAAGATAACCCTGTAGAATTTCTTAGATTTTCACATACCTCATCAATATCTATAGGTTTCTTGAATGATGCAATTTGTATGTTGCTGGGTTCATCAGTTTCATTCATGTCCTTGTCACTTTCTGGATCCAAATTTAGTTTTCTTCTTGGTCTTTTAACTTGTAGGCTCGGCACAGCCTTTATTGCTAATTTAGTCCTCGATCCAGAATTACTTTCTCCAATCTTCTTTGCATAGACTTTAGTCTTCTCTACTAGTGATGTGGCAACAGATTCCCTTGTCCTTGGATGATTAGAAATGGGAGGGATAACCCTGGGTTTTTCTTTTCTCAGCTTTGTTACCTTTTCTACTGTTAGCCTCTTCCCTTTTGCCTTAGCAGTGACCTCTTCTTTAGGTTCATTGACTTATTCTTCTTGTTCCTCAGATACATCTTCCCCTTGTCTAGTAGATATGTCTAGAGGTGCATCCTCTAGCTCTTCATCACTTGGAAAGCCAACCATCTTTTTCAGATTTTTCACAATCTTTTTCCTTTTTCTTTCCATGGTTCCTGCCTTAAGATT
This sequence comes from Thuja plicata, assembly GCA_018584345.1. NCBI lineage: Eukaryota > Viridiplantae > Streptophyta > Pinopsida > Cupressales > Cupressaceae > Thuja > Thuja plicata. Next base: position 4,332,672 of record MU223621.1, read on the forward strand.
CATCAAAATATTTTCCTTAGCTTCATAAAAAAATTTTAATCTTTTAGCTTTAGTATCAATCTCCTCTGCTAGGAGTGTTGTGATAGTTGCTGATGCTTCATCAATATTTACTTCATAGGGAAATGGCTCCATCCATGATACCCAAGGTGTCATAGCCTGAATATATGTGTAGTCTGTATCCACTAAGAAACATATCTCATCATAGTGCTTCTCCACAAGTGAATTGGGAATTCTGGTCCTCAACCTCATTCTCTTTTTGAATTCCACAAAATAACTTCCCATAATACCATTGAAATTGCCGCCTAATTTCTGAATACATTCACTAATCTGTAAAGTGATGGGTCTGTCCTTTTTCCAGACAATATTTCCTAGAGTAGGAAATGACTTCTATATATAGAAAAATATACACATTAACAAAGATCCAAACTTACATGATGAGCTTTTGGCCTTCCTAATTAATAGTAAGTTCTTAGCTAGTTGTGCAAACTGCAGCTCGACAAGGTCATAGGTGTAATTATTTTTAACTATCTTCCATTCCTGGTTGACGACTATATAGGGAACACTGTCTAGTCAGCTTGACTGATAGAGCTTGTGATCAATCACTCTCACTCCAAAATCAAGTTCCAAGTTAGTAATTGTAGAGATAGTCATTCCCATGTTGTTCCAAACAGCTCCAGTGTTAGCTGCTATCTCTTCTTTGCTTTGGTCTCTCATAGTTCATTTACCGCTGATAATAAGATACCCAGTAACTCACTGGATAATATCTTTTGTGATCTTTACTGGTCTATTGTCCAGACACATATGCATATTGTGAACTCAGCTTAGGACAACCTTAATCCTTTCATCTTTGAATTTTTTTAGAAAATCTAGGGCATGAGTTAACCCTTTGTCGACTAAATGTTTGAATTCATCTTTCAGAACTCCATTCTCACACAACTTGTCATAGGAATTTCTCAGTTCGTTCTTTCCCACTTTTCCAATTTTAACCATGTAGCATGCTCTAACATCATGAATCATAAGTACCTTTGGCGGGATTGATGATAGGGCTCCATTTAGATCACTCATAATTCTGCTTTCTAGAACGGCATGAAATTTTGGTGGTGCGCATGCATCACTCCTTACTAGCTTAATTTGATTTAAATATTCCTCCATTCCCTTGACTGGTGCGGAAGAACTTGTAGCCATAATCTCTTGAGGTTAGGGTTCAAAAATGAAGAATAGAGTACCTTGGCAAGAAATCACTTTGCACTGTTAAACTTAGGGTTGCCGATGGCACGCTGACAAAATTATTGAAACAAACTTTGCTAAGATCAAATCTACAACTTCTTTGATCGCTCTGTAAATGCTAAAAATCACAAGGTAAAAGTGAATAATAGATCATTCATCCATATATAGACTCGAAAGGTCAAGGTAGGTAAGCATTAAATATTTTTCCCATTTGGTTAGTGCAAGCCAGCTATCATTGGCCGACTAACACAACTTGAATACCACTCAGCTTACCACACTCGACCATCACAACTTACTTGGCCGACCAACTCGGCACCTATAGTGCAGGTAACTCTTCTCGACACTTGTCACAAACATGTCCTTGTACCTCTTATCATATGCATATATGGACTTTGGCATATATACATATTAGGAACTGATGTAAGATTTAAAATTTGAATATAGTTCCTTACATACCTCTATTGCTTAGTTGGAGATGGTGTGATCACCTGATCCATTGGATTGGGTGACCTTGGCTTTAGTGGATTCACTGCTGCTTAGTTATATTTTCTTTACCCATGTCTGATTCATCTGTGCTCTACTTCTTCAACAGTACAAGTAGGAACTCTTGTCCTAAACTCTCTCTTAGTGTGTCCTCTCTTCAAACAACTAAAATAGACTAAGCTTCCATTCATCCAACTCTTAGATTTCCCTCTGACATGTGTCTTTAAGAAATTTTCAGGTGCATGTCCATATTCTTCACAGTAATGAAAACTCTATCTTTTATTATAATCCCAGTTGTAAGTGTTTCCTCTCTTAGATTATTTTGTTTGTGTCTTTGATGTCCATTGTTGTTTAGCATTGGATCTACAATCTTGTGCCTTATGACCATGTTTTTGACACTTGTAACAATAACCATTAAATCTTGGTTTGGGGGGTGCATCACTTGCTTCAGCCCAACATTCATGTGCTTTATGTCCAAATTTATTGCAATTAAAATAGTAACCATTAAACCTAGGTTTAGGATTGGACTTACCTCTCTTTATTCGGAAAATGTTTTCTGTATGACCTGGTTTTCCACAGTGGTGGAAAACAGGCTTATTGTGCTTTGTCCTTGCATTCCTCCTTTCACCATTCTTAGAAGATTCTCCTTTCTCAGTAGATGTATTTGGTTCAGTGTGACCTAATCCAAAAGAATCCTTTGACCTTCTTAATGCTTCCATCAAATTTTCAAAGTGATTCAAAGCTTCATTAGGTTTATTCAACCTTTCATTCAGTTCCTTCTCAGATCTTAGATCATCTTTCAATTGATTGTTCTCAGATCTCCGATTTATCATTTCCATATCTTTCCTACTAATCTCCTGATTTGCAAGTAGCAGTTGATTTTCCATATCAACCTGATTGATTGTCATCATCTACACATCATGTGTCCTTTCATCAAGTCTGACAAATATCACTCTTTTGTCTTCTTCTGCCATAGTTTTTTCATCTTCAGCTTTCTTCTTTTGTTCCAATACTTCACATAGTCTCACTGTCTGCATTTCTTGTTCTCCTTTCAAGTTTCTAACTTCTTCACACAGTGCATTGTTCTTTTCCAGTAGATCTACAATTGCTGCATTGCTCTCAGTAGAATCTTCATTCTGAAATAGATTTGCAGTGTCATCTTCCTGGTAATGAGTATCATTCATTTGTTTGGCCAAATCTTTCCTAGCTATCAATGCTTTCTTCAATTCTTGTCTTGCTATCTCAAGCTGATGTAATGCTAGCTGGATCTCAATCTTCTAATTCTCAATGACTTTTCCCAACTTGTAAACCTCCATCTCAAGATCTGTACTCACAAGCTGATTCAAAGCTTTTGTAGGTGAACTGTTCTCTGATACCAATTGTTGGAAGTACAAGAATGGGAAAGCAAGATACTGAGAGGGGGGGGTAAATCAGATCTTCAAAATAAACCACTTAAAACAAATTTTTCCACATTCATACATATATGAATTTAACCTAACATCAGATAGCATCCATAACATCAAATATGTAACTCATAACACATAATTTTGGTAACCCAGAAACCCAAATAGGTAAAACTAGGGTGGGGATGACACCCACAAAATCTTCACTACTGCAGAAATAAAGTGTGCCTGTTAGGGCTACAAAAGTTTGATTGCAATATGCAATCTACCTGGTTAAAGGTATGTTCTATTAAGAACTAAAGATAATTACAATCTACCTTGTTAAAGGATTTCAACTTACAGTAAAGTAAGCACTCGGCTAAGAGATTTGAAACAGTCTACTAAAACCACTCTGATAAGAGATTTAACCTGATACACCTATTAGAATGTTCCAAGTAGTGATCCTTCGTTATGCTCTCTTTTCAATAACCTCTATGATCTCTTAATCTGATATATCTTTACTCTACTTTTCACTACTCTGTCATTCTGCTTGATCTAGGCTTCTTCTCAAAAATGACTTACTGTTCATCCCTCATGAACACACAACCCTTCTCTATATATCTCTTTCTCTCACGCTCTCTTTTAGGGTTAGAAGCCATCTTATTATATCTTTTTAGATCTGGCGATGAGATCTAGATCAACGATCAAGATCTATTTTTTATACCTCCAATGCATATTGATTTCCTGATTGGCTCCATGCCATGCATAGTATAAAAAAAATTAAATGCAAAATTAACTCAGTAGAAAAATATTAAATGCATACAAATGTCAGCTCAGATCTCATACAAGTCGGCGTTAACTGATTACATCAAAGTTTGAATTAATCTTGACATGTATGCAAAAAATTTTCTAATCGGCACAACATGTCTCTGACGCTCGACACATAATATTCTACTTGGCTCGGCATGATGTAACTCAAAAACCTCAAATTTTCTCAGCAATGTTGCTCGGCCTTGAATGTTTAGCTCCACCACAGTGATAACCAACTAAAACTACCTAAGTAAATGACTAAGTGTGGGTCACTAATCATCAAAAGAACTTAGGGATTTAACACAAGGGATCCATCCCTTTTATAAGAGATTCCAAGGAATGAGTGGTTGAGATTAAGAAGAAAAACAATTTGATCAACAGTGGTGATGCAATTCCTCTCAATCCATGTGAGATGAGAAAGTGATTTTGATTGGCCAATTTGTGAGGAGAATAAGACAAAATTGGTACTTTCCTCTCTTTTATTTGTTTTATTTGATTTTTGAATGCACACCCATGTGTGAATGGGTTCACTTTTTGAGACTTAGGACATTTTGATTTTATCACAATGTTTATGCTTTTTGAGTTTAGTCTTTGATGATTGAAGATTTGATTCAACAAGTTAAGATTAAAATTATGTAAGCAAGTTTGATTAAATGCTCAATAATTTAGAATCTAGTAATAATGTCTTAAATTTAGGATTTATTAACACCAAAATATTTGAGAAAAGGGGCTATGGGTTTGTTGGACCATTTTTGGGTGATTACATTTGCCCCTCTTTGACTAATGTGTGATCGATCTGGGAACACATTGGGTCAAAGAAAATTTGAAGATTGAGTGAATCTGGAAATAGCTTGATGTGAAGCGATGAAACTATCCCACAGATCATAAACCAATTCAAGACTTGATTGAACGAAGATCGATTGAAGATTTGAAGATATTAGCTTTGGGCTTGATTGAGCAAAAAATGATGAAGATATCTGAATATATCAACTCCGGGCTTGATTGAGAAAAGACTAATAGAAGAGTCTGAGCATTCAGTTTGATGTGAAGCAATGAAACTAAATGTCCATCTTCTCAACAGATTTCTTGATTTAAGATTGAGTTTTGAAATGATGAACCAACCTGATGTGGTGCGATGAGATTGATTGTCATTTAATTGATTGATTGGAATAATTGACTTGATATGAATAATGATGAAGACAATTACCAGATTGAGGGGATTTCTTAGATTGATATGGTGCGATGAGCCTAATATGCCCCTAGAGCTTGAGATTTGATGCGCAATGATGAGAATCACTTGATTAGATCTTTGATTTAAGTCAGAACCTGATGCCCTTAGAGATTGAAATTGTTGATGTGAATCAAATTGTTGATATAATGGTACTGCCCCCTCAGGAACAAAATCGAAAGGAGGGGGGTTACAAGCCCGATAGATCAAACAAATATTTGAGATATGATATACGAGCCATTTTTTAGGTCCTGGGTGACCAAGTGTGACCAAATTGGATTGAGGAGGGAGGTGCACAAGAAATATGATCCAAAGGAATCTCAAATTGGAATCCTATGAGGAAAGTGTTAACAATCAACTGCATTTGTGAAAAAATAGGTTATTTTGCATTTTTGAGGATCAAAACATCGTGGGATTTCAATTTCGGTCCAAAAAATGGATTCAGAGTAGTCCAATTGTGTCAGCAGAGGATTAGAAGATCAAGTGGTTGTAGGGATAGCTCCATGTTTTTAGATGATTGGATATAGTAGATTATGATACTATTTATGCAAGCCTAAAAATGCAACCTATGACACGAGTCAAGTCACCAATTTTTGTAGTCATAATATTTTCATCATTTGGACATTTGGGACACCCGAGTCAATACAACCCTTACTAGTTCCCCAGGAGCTATAAAGATATGAATACGACCCTTCATTGGATAGGTGTGAGAAATGAATGTAAGAATCTAGGTATAAGCACGGAGATGACTTGAACACTATTTCTAGTTTGTTTGATAGAACAAAAAGACACCAGTATCGAGGGATTTGGGGCCAAGATAACCATGAGTGCATTGTTGTTAAAACAAGCAGAATAACAGACAAGGAGATAGTACCAACCCTCACTTGATGGTGCAAGAGAGTAGGATCAAGGGATGTGTGGCTTATCCACCTGAATGCGGAAGCTCTTACCACATACACCCTACTATCTTGACATAAGGATCATTGTAACTACACCAACAAGAAGCAATCAAAGAAAACATAGGAAATCATTGATAATAGACAACATACAAGAAAATTGTCAGCAATCATTCAGTCTGTTTAACTTGTTGATGAGGTGAGTGTTGAGGAACACTGTTATGTGTGTTATTGTATATGTTATCCGATGTTGTGTTCAGGAACACAGGTTTTGTCCAAAGGGAAGTGTTGAGAAACACTGTTGATTAAAGTGTTGAAAAACACTAGCGTGTCAGTGGAAAACTATCCAGAGGAATGACCAAGTGCGGGGACTTTAAAAAGTTGACTGATAGGATATTGGGATAGCAGGAGGCTGACACAAGACCTAAAGAGAGCTCCATTCAATGAAGCAATGGCTAACTTGATATGATAGCTCAAAGAAGTACATAGATCATCCCACAAATGAGATGAGCCAGGATATGCTTTGATAGATGGATTGCTGAGTTTACAAGTGGCGCCTGTTGCCATGTTTTCACCACTTGGTAGAGATTCTATTTTTGCTACCAGGCTGCCTGTTACCAGGTTTGCACCAAGGCATGTTTCTTGATTTTCAATTTTTTTGTATTTTTCCTTTTTTTTTAAAATAGTTTTAGAGATTACTCTTGTCTCAAGCCATATCATACTTTTTTTCCCCCAATGTGTAGCAAGGTGGAGATCATTGCAGATGGATTAGAAAGCTGATGGATGAGGTGAATAGATAATGACGGATGTAGAGGGTGAATGTGAACCTCAAGAAAAGTCTCCTCAAGATTACCCAAGCTAGGGAAAAAAGAATATAGCAATGTAGGTTCATGGAGTATTGTTGGATAACATATAAGATAATGACTTGATGTTATGAAAGCATGTGGTCCAAAAGAATGGACATGCCAAGAATTTTTTGAGAAACAATTTTGCAATTTTTGTTCTTCATTTAGATCAAGACCAAGGGGTCAATTTTGGATAGGATATAGCTATGATAGCGTAATCAGGATAAGAGGTGATGGAGGTCTAAGTGAATCATTTGGATTATGGCATGAATGCTTAGAGATAGGGAAGATAGGCTTGGGATAAGCAAGATCATGATAGAGTATCATGGATGAGAGAAAGTGAATAGGTTGATGGAAAGGATAATGAATGTCAGGATACATGTGTTCATGGATATGCTCAACCTTGTCAAGATCACTAGGAGGAATATGGATGCTCATGTGCTAGCACGATGTAAGATATGATAGATAGGATAACATGGAAGGAACTTGCCCCCAAGTGAAGAGTGCAAGCAGGAGGAATTACGCATGACACCTGGTTTCTAGGTTTTCATCATGGTACTTATCCAAGGCACCACAAGAAGTGATTTTCACCATAGGACGGATTGATTTCTCTTTACTTTTGCTACCAAGGCGCCTGTTTCTAGGTTTTCACCAAGGCGCTATTTTTTTTTTCTTTCTTTTTCAATCTTTTTTATTTTTCTTATTTGATGGAGGAACTCAAGCCTCTTTCCCTTTGTATAGGGAACCTTTGAAGGTTATTTTATGATAGGCCAAGGTCGCTGAAAGTATTCTCAAAAGATGTTGATAGGGTGATGGTAGGGAATGAAATGGAGGATAAGTGAGATGATATCCAAGGATTTATGCAATGGATTGGATAAGGGGAATGGAAAGATATGGGGTGGATGAGTAGTAGGTAGGTGTGGGATATTGGATAGGGTAGTGAAAAGTTTGTATAGGGGCGGGCACAAATGGTGATAAGATCAACATTGACACACACCTTGAACAGGAGTGGACAGATGGAGGAAACATTTATGGAATAGCTTGAGGCTTTGATGTAGGAGAGAATGGAAGGTGTTGGGAAGGAGAGAAAGGAAAATCCTTTGGAAGTTGGGAAGGAGAGAAAGGAAAAGCCTTTGGAAGTTGGGATGACAACTCTGATTTTTCTTTTGTATCCAAGTCCTTTAAAAGAGACTTGGAAATCCACATAACTTTTGATTTTTATTTCCTTTTCAATGATTTAGAATGCAATTCTTCCATGATGGATTTAGGAACCCATATTTTCTTTGATTTTCTTCCTTTCTTAGTGGACCCTTGTGGTCTCTTGAATATTCCCTTTTTCTTTGTAGATGGGACATAGCGATTTTCATACGCAAGTGGATTCATGGATTTCTGATTTCTTTGTTGCACATCCAAATTACTTCCAAAAGACTTAGGAATTGTGGATGAATAGGGCTGATATGACTGGTTCATATGGATGGGTTGATAAGGAGATTTCAAGGATGCATGTCTTTGTTGATCTTGAAAGGGGATAGGGTAAGTAGATTGAGGGATATAATGACCCAATATAGATGGTAGGTTTGATGGTTTCCGCTTTGGGATATAGGGACCAAGGATGGATTTGGAGGATAGTGAAGGTTGATTATTATGTGCAAATGGAGGGAGATAAGGTGTATAATGGATATCAACATTTGTGGCATGAGCTGCATGACCAAGGCTCTTTTTTTTAGAATTCATCTTTATATCAATAGGTGCATGAGTAGCTTTGATAGGAGAAACTAAAGCTTGAGGAGATTTATTATTTTGTAAAAGATTTGGAGGAGTGATGGTCTTCTTAGGTAGATATAGAAGATTATAATAAGGAGATGATTGGATACTCTAGTCTTGACAAGGATCTTTAAATGGTGTATAAAGGGTGTGTTTCTCTTGATTAGAGATGATGGAAAGGGTATCTTGGTCTTGCTTGGGAGATGGAGGGACATCTTCTTGGAAGAAGTGGAAGGGGATGATGAAATCATCATGGGACTCTTGAGATATGTAACTTTGGTCAACTATTGGATAAGGATGGATGGTGTCTTGATCTTGATCATTACTGGTATTTATTTCTTCATACTTTGGATTACCCTCTTGACATGGAGCCATTTCTAAGAATAAGGTAGGAGTTTTGATCTTCATATGTGATTCTTGACAGGCTGATGGAGTATCATTTTGAGTAGGCATGAAAAGCGTTGAAGCACATGGAGGCTTTGGGTCCATGATCTTTGAAGCCTGAGAAAGACTTGCAATCGTATGTTGATTAGCTTGGATCTATTTTAGAGGTAGTCCTTGAGGGTAGGCATAGTTAGCATGAACAACATTAGGTTCTTTGTTTGATACAGAGACTTTGGATATATTTGTTTCTTTAGAAGATGAATGAATGTTGGAGGAAGTGGAGTCTGTGCGAGAACCATTACTAGACATAGGTTCAAGATTTAGATCTTTCTTGAGAATAGTATCTTTATTAGATGATCCGTTAGGATTTTCAGTTTCAATTATGTCATTATCTATGAGATCTTGGATTTTGTGTTTCAACTCCATGTAATCTGAAGTTTTATGCTCATTGTGTCGATGATAAGCACAATAGTTAGTCAAGAATACAAAACCACGTAAAGTGATTTGCAACAAGGTGATGAGATTGCTTTGGAGGAGTTCTTCCAATGCTGATTCATAAGATTGTCCCAAAGGAGTAAATGCTCTATCCAATGGACATTTAGATTCATTTATGTTTTCCGAAGAGATATGAAACTCAAGATCATGATGCGCTGATTTTTTGTTGCCATGTGATGACAATTGTTGAGATAGGGTCGATTCCTCTTAGTTTCTTGGACCATAGATAGAATTATATTGAGGTTGTGATATAGACTCTGAATCAAAGACTTGATTGTCATGAAGATTTTCTCGATCAAAGATAGGTTGGTCATGAAGATGTTCTTGATCAAAGATAGGATTGGTGTGAAGTTGAGAAGTAGCCATTTTATTTGAAGAAGATGAAAATAGGGATGAATTGTGATCATAGAGGAAAGGAAAGGTTGATCTTAGTGAAGATCCATTTGATGATGTATCTTTTTCTTCCTTTAAGTCTTTAATTTCATATTTCAAAGATTGTATTTATTTTGATATAGCTTCAATAAGAATCTCTTCTTGCTTGTTTTTAAGACCATAAGGTTTAGCCCATAGATTTTTAGTCATTATAAGATCGTCTTGATGAACTTTGTTTAGAAGATTGGAGAGAAAGTATGATGTGGGAATTGTTTTTGTGAATAGGATCAGATTCTTGATGAGAACTCCTAGTGTGAACCAGCATGAAAGATAATCACAATCAAGAATTGAAGTGACTGGATTGCTGGGTCAATGTCAAAGCTTCAAAGATTTGCTTGATGAAAGAGATTGGTTGTTGAACTTGTGCAAGGTATCATGCGTTTGAGGTCTGAATACCTGCTAAGATGACACTTGCGACAAAGTTGATAAGTAACCAAGAGTAAAGAGCTAATACGATTGAGAAGATTGTGAGAAGCTAGGATAAAGGGACAATAACAAGTATAAACACTAGATTTGAGAGCTAAAAAAAAAGACCGTGATAAGGTATGATAGCTGCTGTTACAAAGATGTGACCAAAGGATAAAGGTTTCAATGCTAGACTATTTCCAACTCAAGTCTCATACAATAATATAGGGGTCTTCATATGACAATACAAGGGTCTTCATACGAGTTTCTGCCTCTAGACATGTTCTCATATGAAAAATGTAATAGTTTGAAATGAAAAAATACCTTAGGACAATTTACCACTTTTTGTGTAAGAAGTTTGGACAATTCCATCGAAAATGTGAGGTGAAAGTCTTGATGTTTCACTTTTGTTTGTTGTCAAAGTGTTTATGTTTGAGAGATATTTTTCAAGTTTCAAGGTGTACATGCATGCCAAACACAAGATGTAAAGAGCCAAACACTTTCTACCCTATAGTCAATTTGGCTTAATATCACAATCTTTGCCCACGCTTGATATTCCTTCACCTCACACAAAGTGATATTGGCTTTTGCCGAGACTAGGCATGTTCTGGGTTTTGGAAAGAGACTCAATGCTTGAATTGCATAAGCTCCCCCATGCCACATTCATGCTTTCAAACATCCTTTGGAATACATATGTTGGGTGTAAAAAAATCTTGGGGTGATCTAGGAAAAGTCCACTTGGATCGATCCTTGCACAAAGATTATGATACTTTCAAAGTTATATCGGGTAGCCTCTATCTAAAGGTGTGTATTAAGTTCATCCATTCATGACTAGCCCCTATATTTTCACAAGCGAAATTAAGGAATATAGCCCTAAAAGCACCCAAAATGTATAGTCTTGTACACAAGATTGAGACCTCTCAGCTCTACACAAGTTGAATGTATCTCCCTTGTAGTCTTGTAAACAAGATTGAGACCAAAAATGGCCCTACAAGCACCCAATCAAATGTAGCTCTTGCTTAGCAAGACTGGGGCAACAAGGCCCTACAAATGAGAAAGCATTGAAGATAAAACTAGCCATGTCTTCCCTCTCTTTTGATTGAAGGAAGCATTTGATTATAGTGGGCTGGAAGTAGCCAGGTCTTCTTGTTCCCCACTTAGGTCATTCCCAAGAGATTACTCCCTTGATAGGCCCTCTAAAGGTTTATCTTGAAAAGTAAATGGATTGGCGACAAAAAGGAGTCTAGATTTCTGATTTTCTGTCAAGGAGAAAAGAGCATACTCTCCTATCCAATATCATTTTCTCCACACACACAAGACACGCTTTAAGTTCTTTTCCCCAAAGATTTAATTTCTTAGCACAAAGTAAGTGAGTCTAGGTTTTTGATCTTCCCAAAGGGAAGAGAGCATACTCCCCTAACACTTTCTTTAAGCCAAACAAAAAGATCCTTCTAATTAATCTATGTGCCTATGAATCAAAGGAAAATGCTAACAAGCACGATCATTTGGTTGATGTGATTTCAAGGCAACCTGCCAACACCATTAGTAATTTCAAAAAATTTCTTTGACAAGCATCCTACAAGCACAAATCATTAGTAGTTATATCAAGAAAGTAGTGTGCAAGTATAGCTTTGGCAAGCGAATCTTCCTCAAAATGTTCTGCAAAAAACTAGTTAGGCTGCAAAAACATATAATAAAAAGACCAAAGAAGACATGCCAAGGATTAGAAAGCAGAAATTAGCTCAAGAGAACTCCTAACAATGCTTTTTGTTTATAAAATGATAAAGTATATAATACAGACTGGTATCAAATCCCATACGACAAAACAGGGGTTGTCATAATTTGAAACAGAGTCTCACCAAAGCTCATATGACAAATCTAATGCTCTAATATGAAAAAAGGCAGTTTATAAAAGCTCGTACGACAATATACCAGTTCTCATGTGAAAAAGTACCAATCTACAATTTTTCATATGACAGAGAATAGAGAACAGTACGACAGAAAGCGCAGTTTCGTCAAAAAATATGTAAAAATCATAAAAATGGAGCAAAATGCAACTTTCTGCCCCACGGTGGGCGCCAAGAATGTGTGTGGTAAAATGTGCAACTAGAATCTATAACCAAAAACTTCAATAAACCATTGCATCAAAAGGGGTTAGCAAAACATAAGAGTCAAAGCATGATCAAAAACCCTTAGAAATTGGTTTATTGCTTCCTAGTTGAAGCGAGTGTGATTCTCATGTTTGTCCATTAGATTAGACATAGAGAAATTAGTAACTTGACTACTCCAAAATGGAAGATTCAATGCAATATGGAGCAAGATGCATAGACTTGCATGCTTTTCTCTTGAAAGCTTGAAAATGAGAATGCAAAGACTATCAAATGAAATGCATAGCAACTATGAGAAATGAAACTAGAATGCAAGATTTAGACTAGGAATGGAAAGAACAATGCATCTAGATTAAGCTATGAGATGAAAACTAGAATTCTGTTAAGCTAAGAAATGAAGCTAAACAATGCAAGAAACTAACATGAGAGCAAATAACTATGAATGCACTATGAAATCTAGAATGAAAATAGAATTATAACTCTACTCCAAATCTTCTCTATATGAATGGCAAAGGGAGCCATCCCTTTTATAAGAGATTCCAAGGAATGAGTGGTTTAGATTAAGAGGCAAAACAATTTGATCAACGGTGGTGATGCGATTCCTCTCAATCCATGTGAGATGAGAAAGTGATTTTGATTGGCCAATTTGTGAGGAGAATAAGACAAAATCGGTATTTTCCTCTCTTTTATTTGTTTTATTTGATTTTTGAATGCACACCCATGTGTGAATGGGTTCACTTTTTGAGACTTAGGACTTTTTTATTTTATCCCAATGTTTATGCTTTTTGAGTTTAGGCTTTGATGATTGATGATTTGATTCAACAAGTTAAGATTAAAATTATGTAAGCAAGTTTGATTGAATGCTCAATAATTTAGAATCTAGCAATAATGTCTTAAATTCAGGATTTATTAAGACCAAAATATTTGAGAAAAGGGGCTATGGGTTTGATGGACCATTTTTGGGTGATTAAAAGTACCACATAGTGAATATCAACAGTAAAACAAATATATATGGGGAGTACCACATAGTACCAATGGGGAGTATGGCCACATAGTACATACATATACATATACATATACATACATATACATATACATATACATATACATATAAATACATATACATATATATATATATATACATATACATATACATATATACATACATATATATATACATATATATATATGTATGATGTTATTGTTGTCATTGCATGCTTGTTGCTGTTGTGCACCATATATTGTTTTATACATGATAAGCAATTTGTGCATGTCAAATTCATGGATGAAACATGAGTCAGTGAGTTTGACTCAAAAAACTATACACTTGAATCCAGATAGAAATATCACAAGATAATGAAAATTTTTGATAATCAGATTTACATAAGTTTTTGTAATGATAATCAAATTTACATAAGTTTTGATAATCAGATTTACTTAAGTTTTGATAATCAGATTTACATAAGTTTTGGAATCCAGGTAGCAATATCATTAGCTAGATAAGTATTTGTAATGATGATGTACATATGGATATCTAGCCCCTGAGTATGTATCAACAAAAACATTTACAAAGAAGAGTATTCCAAACATTATGTTAAATAGTTAAGTTTCATGTCTACGTTTGATCTAAAGATGGCCTAGTTTGTTGACAAAAATGCCAATTCCAAAGAAGTAGTCCACCATAACATTCTTATTGTCACAAGTGAAAAAATATTTGTTGTGACCATGTAAGATACCCATAGTAGCTTAGTCATCATTAGCGCAATATTGCTTGAACACCTCCCACGCCTCCACCATTTTATTTCCAAAGCCAGCTCTATTATCAAAAATTGAGCCAAGCCTACCAGAGATAATGTTTGGATTGATGGTCTGAATCCCCTGCGCAACTTTTTGTGAATTATTGGAAACAACCACATGCTTTGGAACCACCTTCAAGGCCCATTCTAACCGACCGATAACTTCAAAGAGAGTATAAAATACTAGTTTATATATCACCCCATCGTGTACATGCGAGCCAACAATATTATATTTCAGGAGGTAGAGAATAGCATGTTTGATGTCATCATCACGCACGTTAAATAATCTGGAGCAATATTCTTCCAAGGAATCCAAATGAAAAAATTCAATACCAAATGTTCTATCCATTGAGAAGATCTAAAACAAAGTAACAATAATGAAAATAGTGAATAAGTATGCCAACATAATGAATAAGTGGGCAAAATACATTGATCCAATAACAACAAATACATTACAAATGCCAAGCTCACGGTCTCAATGAAATAAATAGTGTATAAAACAATATATGGTGCACACAACAACAACAAGCATACAATGATAGAAATAACATTGCATGATGCTCGAGCTCAAAGGCAAAATACATTGATCCAATAACAACGAATACATTACAAATGCCAAGCTCACGGTCTCAATGAAATAAATAGTGTATAAAAAAATATATGGTGCACAACAACATCAAGCATACAATGACAACAATAACATTGTAGGATGCCTGAGCTCAAGGGAAAAATACATTGATCCAGTAACAGCAAATACATTACAAATGCCAAGCTCACGGTCTCAATGAAATAAATAGTGTATAAAACAATATATGGTGCACACAACAACAACAACAACAACAACAAGCATACAATGATAGCAATAACATTGCATGATGCCCAAGCTCAAGGACAAAATACATTGATCAAATAACAGAAAATATATTACAAATGCCAAGCTCACTGTCTCAATGAAATAAACAATGTATAAAACAATATATGGTGCACAACAGCAACAAGCATACAATGACAACAATAAGATTGCATGATCCCCGAGTTCAAGTGAAAAATACATTGATCCAATAACAACAAATACATTACAAATGCCAAGCTCAAAGTCTTAATGGAATAAATAGTGTATAAAACAATATTGTTGGAAATATTCAGGACTAACCAAGTTACTGAGAGGGGAGGGGTGAATCAATAACACTTAGAACTTTAAAACATTTCTGTACTTTTATATTCTCTAACCATTCATTCATTTAATCTACTGCAAGCATGAAAATGTAATCATTCACAACACATAACACAAAGATTGGTAACCCAGAAACCTTCCAAATAGAAAGTAAAACTGGGGTGGGGATGGTACCCACAAAACTTTGGTGCTGCAGTATAAAGTTGGCCGGTTAAGGCTTACAATGATCA
>MU223621.1:4366378-4376586 GCA_018584345.1 Thuja plicata
AATGAACTCAAAATGACTACATTCCCTGAGTCATTGTGCCACTCACAAGAAGAGACCAAACTGAAACTCTAGGATCTAACCTAGACCTAGGCACACAAAATGAGCCAAGCTCTTATTTTAATTACATGCTTCATTTAAGAAGTGCTTCACAACAAAAATTGGTTGGTGGAAGCCCTCAGAAGGGTGCTCCTGCACCATACTCCCCCTCAGCACAACTAAGACACCTTGGGGTCAAGAAGAGCCAAATCAATACCAAACTTCTTGAACTGTCCTTCCTCAATCCAGGTGGTTTCAGATTCAGACTGATCTTTCCATTTGATCAGGTGCTCCATGTAAACTTGATTTCTTGTAGTCTTCTTCACTCTGGATTCCAAAACCTTCTCTGCTTGGGCTAGCTTCTTCTTGGACAATGCATTGGTGTCTATATCTTGTAGTACCTATGGTGCAGATGTACCTTGTTGACTGATATCTCCCTTGAATTTGATCAGGTTTGCAACATTAAACACCAGTGTGATGGCTAAGTCTGATGGTAAGTCCACTTTGTAGGCATTCTCTCCATATTTGGCTAGAATCTTACATGGGCCTACTCTCCTCATTTGTAGCTTGGTGGGCATGCCCTTCTACATCCTTGCTTTGCTAAGATGGACCATGACATAGTCCCCAATCTGAAACTGTACTTCTTTCCTCTTTTCATCCACTTTAGCCTTGAGCCTTTGAGTAGACTCCAAAATGGTTTTCTTCACTTTCTCATGAACCTCCTTGATGGTATGAGTGAAATCTTCAGCTTGTCCACTCTTCAACTCCATGGAACCTAAGTCTCTTAACTCACACACTCCTCTAGGGTATCTTCCATAGACTATCTCAAAAGGACTTCTTCCTTTGGTCTTGTTTACACTATCATTGTAAGCATATTCAGCCTGAGATATAACAAGATCCCAAGTTTTCCCATACTCCTTTGTCAAACACCTTAGCAAGTTGCCAAGCACCCTATTGATGAATTTAGTTTGACCATCCGTTTGAGGATGGTATGCTGAACTGAAAGAGAGATTAGTTCCTAACCTTTTCCATAAGGTTTTCCAAAAATGGCCCATGAACTTGCTATCCCTATCTGACACAATACTCAAAGGGAGTCCATGGATCCTAACTATCTCCTTGAAGAAGAGATGTGCTACATAGCTTGCATCATGAGTAGTTCTACATGGAATGAAATGACTCATTTTAGAGAACCTTTCTACTACAACATAGATGCTATCCATACCTGATTTGGTTTTAGGGTGTCCAACCACAAAGTCCATACTTACACACTCCCAAGGCCTATTTGGAATTGGTAGAGGTTGATAGAGTCCTGCATTGCTGGAACCTCCTTTAGCTCTCTAACATACTCCACATTACTCAACATACCTCCTGACATCCCTTGCTAGCTTAGGCCAAAAATAGTATCTCTGTACTAACTCCAATGTCTTGTTTATGCCAAAATGTCCACTTAGGCTTCCATTGTGCTTCTCTTGAATCATATTTTCCCTCATGGATCCTCTAGGTACACAAGGATGATTACCTTTGAACAATAATCCATTTTGAAGGGTGTAATCTGCAAACTCACCATGAAAATGGTTCTAAAACTCTAGGCACACCTTGTAGGCTTGTGAGAATTCTTCATCCTCCTCATATAAGTCTTTAAAACCTGGTAATCCAATGCTTTGCAGCTGTACTTCTTGGACAGTCAATAACTTCCTGCTCAAGGCATCTACAACCTTGTTGAGCTGCCCTTTCTTATGCTTGATTGCGAAGGTAAAGGATTGGAGATACTCCATCCACTTCAAGTTCCTATTACTAAGCTTCTCCTAAGTGTTTATATAGCTTAAAGCCTGATTATCAGTAAATGCAACAAATTCTTTTGGCAAGAGGTAATGCCTCCACTTCTTGAGAGATTTTACCAATGCATATAACTCCAAGTCATAAGCTAAATACTTCTTCTTTGCCTCATTGATTTTTTCACTAAAGAATTCCACAGGCCTTCCTTCTTGACTCAATACACCCCCTACTACTACACCACTTTCATCACATTCAATGGTGAACAATTTGTCAAAAGTAGGTAAGAGTAAAATTGGTTTGGTAGCTACCTCTTGCTTTAATGTTTGGAATGCTTTCTCAGCTGCCTCAGTCCATTTGAACTTTATTTTTAGTCCTCCTTTGATGGTGTCAAGAATTGGTGCACATATCCCACTGAATTTCCTCACAAACTTTCTATAAAATTGTGCCAAGCCATGAAAACTTCTAACTTCAGTCCCTGTTTTAGGGGTAGGCCAATTCAAGATTTCCTCCACCTTGCTTGGGTCCATTTTCAGAGTACCCTTGGACACCACAAATCCTAATTAAACCAGCTCTTTTTTCATGAACTCACACTTTTCTAGATTGATAGCTAATTGCTCCTCATGTAGCCTCTTCAAGACCAACCTTAAGTGCTCAAGGTGCTCTGCTTTTGTTTTTCTATAGATGAGTATATCATCTAGATACACCACTACAAATCTGCCTGTGAATTCCTTCAAGACCTCATTCATCAACCTCATAAAGGTGCTTGGGGCATTGGTAAGCCCAAATGGCATCACAAGCCATTCATATAACCATCTTGTGGTTTTAAAAGCAGTTTTCCACTCATCACCCTCCTTGACTCTGATTTGGTGGTAACCGCTTTTTAAATCCAACTTAGTGAAGTACATAGCACCTCCTAAGAAATCCATCAAATCTTCAATTCTTGGAATTGGGAACCTATACCTGATAGTTATCCTATTGATAGCCCTTGATTATGTGCAAAGTCTCCATTTCCCTCCTTTCTTGCATGCTAAGACCACCGAAACTGCACATGGACTAATGCTCTTCTTAATCAGTCCTTGATCCAATAAATCTTGCACTTGTCTTGCCACTTCCTTATTTTTATCCAGGGTAAGCTTGTAGGCTTCTTTGTTAGGTAGAGATGCACCGGGTACAAAGTCTATTTGATGAATTATGGCCCTTCTTGGAGGTAAAGTTGTAGGGGTTCCATCACTCACTATATCTCTGAATTCTTCCAACATTTGCTGCACTTCCAATGGTATTTCTGCCTGCAACTTCTTGTCTTCCTCCTTTGGCTTCACCATGATAGCACATCCTATGGTCTCATCATCATGTAGTGCATGTAGGAACTCTTTACCACTGCTAAGCAACACACTGGGTGTCTTAGAAGTACCTTCTTCATTCTCTATTATGGACTGAATCTTGAATGTCCTTGCATCCTTCTTGAAAGAAATGGAGTTCTCTTCTCCATCATAGATCATCTTCCTATCAAATTTCCAGGGTCTTCCCAATAATAGATGGCATGCATCCATGGGCAGGACATCACAAAGCACTTTTTCCTTATAGCCTCCAATTGAAAACTCCACCCATGTCTGCTCATTTACTAGCACACTCTACTCTTGATTCAACCAAGTCACCTTGTAGGGGTTTGCATGGGGAACCTTTGTAAGTTTGAGCTTCTTTGTTGCTTCCTCTACTATGATGTTATCAGTGGACCCTGAATCCACTATAAATTTACAAACTTTTCCTTGTACCTTGCATCTGACTCTAAAAAGAGCCCTCCTTTGCCTGGGTTCACCTTGATTAGGCTGCATTATAAGTACTCTCCTAAACATCAAGTTCTCACCCATTTCTGATTCTAACTTGCTGACTTCATTAGTGCATGAACTGCTGCTGTATTCTTGGGTATAGGCTACCCTCTTCTCATTGTTTGAGGCTGATGGTTTATCAAGACACCTATAGGCAGGGTTTCCAAGCTATCCACATTGATAGCATTTCATAGTGGTAAAGTAGGAGCTTCTTCTTCCTGCTCCTCTTCCTCTGTTTCCTTGAGAACCTCTTCCTCTACCATAAGATCCCCTTGTACTAATTTCTAAAATTTGCACCAAAAGTCTACTCTCCCCTTGGCTTCTTGAGTCACCTCCTCTTCCACTAGAACCTCCTCTTTGACCCCCTCTAGAGTCTCTACCTCTTCCCCTGTTCTTGGAGTTAGGTTCTTGCTTTCTTCTTTATTTTTCTTCAAGATTTTGTGCCATATGCTGACATCCAAGTACTGTGGTGGGATTAAACAAACTCATCTCCTCTGCTATGCTCCATTTCACACCACTTAGGTACCTTGCCACCTTAATGCTTTCTTCTTCTTTGGTCTTGGATCTCAAGCTCAACTTGTGGAACTCTTCAGTGTAGGTGGCTACAGCCATATCTTTTTGTCTGAGGTTCAATCTCCTCCTATGCTGCTGGATTTCATAATCTGCAAGTAAGTATGCTTCCCTCACTTTGTTGACAATTTCTTTCCAATTAGAGATTGGGTTCTTTCCCTCTTTCTCCCTTTCACCTTGCAAGTAGTTCCACTAGGTTAAAGCTTGTCCTCTCAACCTATATTTGGCCACTTTGACCTTTTGTGCCTCTAAGATCTCTTCACATTTGAAGTGATTCTCCATGCCTTCAATCCATTGCATCACAAGCTCTGTATCCATTCTGCCAGTTAGTAATGGGACACCTTCAAGTGCCTTGCTAGTGATAGCCTTCAAGGCTTTCAGAAATTTCTCATCTTGGGTTGGAGGATCAGGTGTAGGTACATCATCATCAATGGTCTCCTCTTTTACTTTGGCATACTGCTCCTCCATCCTATCTTTCACCTTATCTGCTTTTGCTTGGAAATCAACCAAAAGTTGTTCCATCTAATACAACCTTTCCTGCATGAGACTATTGGCTTCCTCCTGATCTTCCACCTTCTTAGCAAGCTCTGCATTAGTCACCATTGTCTACTTTTTTTATGTTCCAAGTGATACTTCTGATGGTTGAAACATCCACTTTTCACTTCCCAAACCTTAAGTGGCTCTGATACCAATCTGGGGAGGAGGCTAGGATAGACTAGCTAGTTTATGCCCCTAATCCTCTCTAGGATCCAAGTGTTATTATAACACCTCTGATGGTCTATAGGATTCCTTATTCCTCCAAGGATCCCCTGACCTTCCCTAACCTGCCCACCAATTGTAGCTTTGTCATCTTACAACTTATCAAGCACTTCTTCCTAGCACTATCCCTTACATAGGCTTATAAGGGTCTTTTAGGCTTCAGTGCTCTTCCCAAACTTTAACAGAGGTTTTGATGATTTCCAAGGTGTTTTTGAGACATTTGACACCTCTTCAATGCATTAGCAAGGTTGGGTCATCACCCGATTGTAGGGTTCCTTTGCAATTCAGGGCTACAAGGAAGTGCCAATTAGGCCTCCTTCTGGTTTTGTAGGGATTTTGCCTCCTTCCTCTCAAGGATTAACACCTTCTATCCTAAAGAACATCCACTCCATATGACCCACTCTCAATTATTTTTGGGGTCTCAAACCACAAACATGTCGTAAAACACCTAATCCAAAATTGAGGGTTTTAAGGGCTATTTGCTGCTTTCAGGGTCACAGTGTTTGAAGTTTTCAACAACATCATTCTTGGCTGGTTTAGGACCTCTCCTCCACAACACTGCACCTTCATATATATTTTTTTCATCCCTCCAAAGGCCATGCCTTGAAACTCATTCCTTTGTTCACAAGGGTTCCTTCTCTATTGACTGTTCCAAGCCAGGCACTGTCAAGCTTGCCTAGGGCTTGCTCAAAAAAATGTTTGCACCTGCATGCTGGGTCCCTACTTCCATAGTAATACAAGTTAGGGTCTATGCTCTTAGAATCCAAGGTCCCGTGGTGTGGCCACGGTGGAAACAAAAGCTACAGCCCCATATATATATAAGGCCCTCCAAACTAGCAGAGCATTGTTTAAATGAAAAGAAATGAATAAAATACCCACAGAACTTTAAAAGAAACTAATCTAATACACTCATAAGAAAGAACAGACACTATAAACAATGTTCCATGTAACAAATCCACAAGTTCTCTCCTATTTACTTCCAATCATAGCAAATAACAGTGACTGTCACTGCAATCCGTGGTTC
Source organism: Thuja plicata (assembly GCA_018584345.1). Taxonomy (NCBI): domain Eukaryota; kingdom Viridiplantae; phylum Streptophyta; class Pinopsida; order Cupressales; family Cupressaceae; genus Thuja; species Thuja plicata. Next base: position 4,372,370 of record MU223621.1, read on the forward strand.
AGACTGTTGTCTCTATTCTGTAGTCGTACAATCACATTGCCAACCCTTGATTTAGGGTTCTATAGGTCTTAAATACCTATCTCCTCGGTATGTGTGTTTTTTTAGGGCTTATTATCCACTTAGGTTAGATTAGGCCATTACAAGGGAAAAGTTGCTTAGCAACTTTTGAAAGTTGCTGACAACTTTTAAGAAACTTTTTGTTGCACAAACAACTTTGTGCTCCTACTTTAAACCCACTATTTTAAGCCCTCCTAAAGCACTCACATGTGCTCAAACATCTACCAATCTAACCTAAGACTTCAAACCTCATAGCAAAGTAATGAACTCAAAATGACTACATTCCCTGAGTCATTGTGCCACTCACAAGAAGAGACCAAACTGAAACTCTAGGATCTAACCTAGACCTAGGCACACAAAATGAGCCAAGCTCTTATTTTAATTACATACTTTATTTAATAAGTGCTTCACAACAAAATTTGGTTGGTGGAAGCCCTCAGAAGGGTGTTCCTGCACCAGAAGTATAGAATGTATCAATAGATATACTATCATAAGGGTTGTATGATTGAACTGTGTCAATCATACGAACCAGGTCCTCTGTAATAACCTTCATCCTATCCCTATTAGGGAGGGTGGTGGATGATTGGATACCCTGATCAAGAACCTTAATAGCTTGTGTCATTCGAGCTATGATACTGGCAAATAAATCCTCCCCGCCCTCTCTAGAATCAGTCGATCTATGAGAAGAGCGGTCACTACGACCCCCTATACACTGACATCTCCATAATCTGCAGGTGATGTCCCTCTACCTGATGCCATGTGATAAAAAAAATAGTTGTATATGCTCAAAATTATAAAGAAGAATATATGTCTAGATCAAGTTGCGCATGTACATGGTCTAATTCTAATTTAATTATATATTTTTAAACATGTGTTACAAATAAATAAACTAGATTACACTTGAATGCATATACATTTGAAAGAAAAATGATTTAAAATCATATATACATACATGTGCACATATTTTGTAACAAAAAGAGGTTTTGAGTTATGGATCAATTTTGTCTCTAGGTTTACAAATAGCCTAGTTGAATGTAAATTAATGTTTCATGTTTAGGTTTAGGAATCAACTTGGTTTATTTATCAATTAGGTTTAGGGTTAATTTGTTTGTGGTTAGCCCATTCATGTTGGTTTCTAGTGTTCTAGTTGAAGGTTAGGGTTCATGTGTTGGTTGAACATGTTAGGGTTTATGTTGGTTTCTAGTACATGCTCTAGTTGAAGGTTACGGTTCATGTTGGTTGAACATGTTATTGTTAATTTTTCAATTGGGTTTAAGGATCTACTTTTAAATTAGGTTTAAATGGTTAGGGTTCATATATGTTTGTTTAGTGTTAGGGTTTATGTTGTTTAACATGTTCTAGTTCCATGTTAGTTTCTAGCTAATGCCATGTCACGCGATAGATAAAATAGATAAAAAAAACACTTGAATACATGTATATTTGAAAGAAAAATTCAATTTAGCACGTTAAGGTTTATGTTGATTTATGTTTCAATTTCATGTGTTGGTTTCATGTTAGGTTTCTGTTAGGTATCAATATGGTCAGGGTTTCATGTTAGGGTTCATGTTAAGGTTTATGTTAAAATTTATGTTTCAGTTTCATGTTAGGGTTCAAGATGTTGGCTTCATATTAGGGTTTCACATGTTAGGGTATAATGTTATGTTTAATACATGAATGTTACATAATACTAATGTCTTGTAGTTCATTTTCCTAATGTTTTGTAACATTTTACTAAGGTTTTCTTAGGGTTCATGTTAGGGTTCAATATGGTTAAGTTTCTTGTTAGGGTTCAATATAGTTAAGGTTTCATGTTGGGGTTAATGTTAGAGTTTTTAAGTTGATTTATGTCTCAGTTTTATGTTAGGGTTAGTTTGTTAGAGTTTATGTTGATTTATGTTTTAGTTTCATGTTAGGGTTAATCTGTTAGAGTTTATGTTGATTTATTTTTCAGTTTCATGTTGATTTTATGTTTTGTAATATTTTCCTAATGTTTTTAAACATATGTAATAAAAATAAATTAATTAACTAAATAACATTTTCCTAATGTTTTGTAGCATTTTCCTAATGTAACATTTTCCTAATGTTTTGTAACACATTCCTACTGTTTTGTAACATTTTCCTACTATTTTCTAATATTTTCCAACTGTTTTGAAACATTTGTAATAAAAATAAATTAATTAACTAATTAACTAACATATAATCTTAACTAAAAAAACATTAAATCTACATAAAAAAATATTTTATATTTTCTAAAATTAAAAATAACAAAATTAAAACAAAAAACATCAAATAATAGTGCAACTACATTAATTTAACTAAAGAAAACTTAAAACATTTTAAAAAACATTAAAAAAAAATAATAATAAACCAACCTATTTTTGGCTGAAGTACCCCTATTCCGCTCCGCAATTCTCGGAAGGGGCTCAGTGCAAATGAGCTGCTCAAACCAAATTTCGATCTATATATAATTTTTATGGATTATGGCTGAAACCATTTTGGCCGGACCGGTTTCGGCCGGAACCCATCTGCCACATGGCGTCTCATGTGCGCCACGTATGTACGACCAGACATGTTCCGACTGAAATTGGTCTGGAAATAGGTCCGGCCGAAACCACCAAAATGGTCGTCAAGTGTGACACAACTCTGTACTTTTACCCATTAATTAAATCATTATTGATTCAATTATTCAGTCACCTCTTTATCTCTAGTTCACTTAAGCTAAACTTTAGGATTTAATAATTAATTCTTTATTAATTATTATCATGCAACCTAGTTTTCTCCACCTTCTGGTATTTGATCTCCTTTATAAGGATTGATCTCTTTTTAATTAGTAATTCTTTTGTAATTCCCTCTATTCTCTCTATGAATGAATATTTCATCTTTCAGATCATTATGAGTTGTGTCTCCATTCTTTGCTTTTGTGACAGGTATTTTGCATATAGTGGACCTTGGTGATTGTATTCTTTGAATTCTAACAATAATCAGATGTGTCATAGGATGCTCAATAGGTTGTTCGAGGGGACCCAATCACTTGCACATAGTGCAAGTATGGGACATAAAAATATATAGTCCCAAGGAGGATGTGAACTAGCACCACCAGATCCACTGCCAACACCATGGCCATGCGGTTGTGCCAGTGCCGCATTCTGAGTAACCAAAAACCCCTCAAAGCATAAGTAGCTATAACATTTTGTGAGACAACCTCTGTGATAATATTTGGAGGGTGTACTAGAGGTGAGTGAGAAATGTGACGATGGGAAATATATGGGCCCTATACTACTCAAACTACCCTAGGTCTATTTTGGGGCATACCTCTGCCTATGCCCATGAATGGTCTCATGCTAAAGTATTTCACGTGCTTATATAAGACAAACTCAACATATAGTTTTTTGATGAAGTAAAAGGGAAAATCCATATTGTTGTTCGGTGGTCTATAAAAAATCATCTACCAACGATCCTAGAATTTATCTCATATCTCATCATGTATACACCATTTCATGGACAAGTTTGTTTTTAAGGATCCATTGGTTGTCTAGTATGAGGATTGACAAAGAGGGAAGCTATGTCAAATTTTGATATTTCAAAGTCATACACCTCATCATAAGACATCCCATTTGCTTAGTGAGTCCTCACAAACTCTCACCAAAAAAGTGCAGAACTATGCTCGGTGGTGAGGGTTTCTACATTCGATATTATTGATTGCAATGTGTCAAACATCAAGGCTAGTCAACAAATTGTATGATAAAAATTTGTAATGCCCTTCAACTCATTCAATTTTTTGGAAATAAGGTTTTTAATTGGTTAAGGTTTGGCAGCAGAGGGTTTGGCGACTGTGGGTTTGCAGGCTTTGGATTATCAATGTTCTCTACCATACCTAATTAAGTTGCACATTTATATAATTAAGATATGCTTTAAACAATACAAACAATTTCAAATAAAAAACTTAATTTAAACCAAAAAATGAAAAAAACACACACACACACACACACACAAATAAATGATTAAAAATGAAGAAATATGCAATAAAATTTATACCTGGTAGTTAATTTGAGCAAAAAATTGCATTTGAAGGATGAGATATCTAATTTGCTTAGGATCTATCAGATACCAAAACACAAATGTCATAGGTTAAAATGACCCACGACCATTCTATGCGTAGG
>MU223621.1:4398475-4410755 GCA_018584345.1 Thuja plicata
AAAAGGGGGTCTAGGGGCATTTGGAGAGACATCAATCACATCACACCAACACAAGTTGGAGAGCATTTGCAGTGTTAGCAAATGAGTTTGCAGTGATAGCAAACAGTCTTGTAGTGTTAGCAAGGGCACAGTGATAGCGTTGGGGATAGAAGTGGAGGAATATCAGCAGGAGGAGTTAGGAGATTGTCTGAGTTCTGCCAGTGAGAGGCAAGGAATTTTGTATCTCTTAATTTGCTGAAAATTAATATATATTTCTCATCTGCAGTACTGGTTTTCCCTTTGGGGTTTTTCCAGGGATGATTTGTCCAAAAATCTTGTGTTCTTTGTGTTGCATATTTCTTTCCGTATTTTTATTGGTGAAGTTGCAGTTGTGTTATTTTTCGATATTCAGCTGTAAATTTATTTTCAGCAGTTAAATAATCTTTATGAGATATGAGATTATTAATCAGTGACTGCAATAGGAATTTTCACACGTCTCCCAACATCACATTACTAGGTTTTAAATCACAATGCAGAACCTGTACAAAGCATCGATGATGAAGGTATGCTAAGGCTTGAGCTATGTCAATGGCTATGCTCATAATCAGCAGCTTTAATTGCTAAATCAGAGTAATTTGTGGTGCTTGTAGGAACAACATTAGCAGCATTGCCATTTTCAGCAACTTTTTAAGTGAGAGAACCATATACTTGGTACGTGCGCATATTCATAGATTTTTATATTTATTTTGAAAAGATATATTTAGCTATAAATCATTCCAAGGATTCCACAAAAGCAATATGAATATGTTTTCTTTTTGCCATTTTTGAAAATTAAGATCTTTCTTCAAGTTTTGGGTATTATCACATAATTACGATTCAATTTTTTCTTCTGTCACCCCCTTTCTTCCACATTAGTGTTTTGCCAAAGTATAAAGTTCTGTTGAAATTTTATTAAAGGCTGACTTACAGGCTAGAAAGGATCGGGAATGTAGCCGATATATAAATATGACATCCATAGGAGTGAGTGAGAATAACCACTCTTCTTACATAAAGGAATTGAGCAATTTTGTTGAATGTCGTGCATAAAGACACCCAATGGGAAAGCAGAGAGTAAATTGAAGAAATTTCGTTTAATAAGAAATTTTGGGCCGACCATGGTATAAAAGGAAAAGTTTGGAATTCGCAAGACTACCGAAACCAGAATTAATGTGAAATAGGGGATCAAAAATATTAGTCCCTACCATTAGAAGGCGGGGACTAATAATCATCCACAACATCACCCAATTAGGGCAATATTCTTACACCAAATGCACAAGTTGTGCCTATACCTCAAACAACTTCCTTAATTTGTTTTCTCCAAATACATACTCTGATATGGACATTCTTTCAGCTACATTCAAATGTTACTTAATGTAACTAATAAACTCTCTAAATGTTGATTCTAGGACTTTTTTTTTTATTTTTATGAATAGTTCCTTTCCATTAAAAAATTTCAAAGTTACATATTCACAAAAAAGGGGCCGGGGGATATAAAAAATCACCCCGCAGAGTCACTCGGCCAAAGCCGGATACAGAAAACTCTTGCTACTGCTCTTGCTGCCTAATGGCATTTTTTTGATGATTCTAGGACTTTAAATGTCTCTCATAGATCTAAACACAACATTCAATGAAATGAATTGAAATTAGAGACTTTAATGAATTCTTAATCATCTCTCTCGAAGCAAGCTCTACAATTGTTAAATGCATATCTCCAGACTGTCATTTGGGAATACCACCATAGATTTTTTTAGGCAAAATACCCAGAGGCAATTCAATACTAGAAAGATTTTCCTTCCAAAATTTATTTTATGCATATTCTAAGATCATTTCATTCGTTCCTTGAGATAAAGTCTTTTGTCAAACAATTTTGCGACATTGTCTTTGCTCCACAATTGTATACACATTTACCAGAGCATTTGCTGGAAAGTTTCTAAAAGCTTTTCAATGAATCCGTATTCGAGCATATCTTGCAATTATCGCATTCCATATGACGACATCTCTGTGTAACATTCGATCAAACAACTCATTGCCATATCTGTAATACCGCACTCTGCGTGTATGCTTTGATAAATGTACTTAACCTATTCGAAAGCTCCATTTTGCACAAGTAGTGAGGATGTGAGAAAAGTTTATCCGATTCGATTTCACACCTGCAGCTTGCATTTTCTAAATTTTTTTTTGAAAAAGATGTGGAATGTAGTTCTGCATCTGCCGATTGCATTTGCTTGAAGTTTATATAAAGGCATTCTATTCCATTAATCTTACATCCTCTGTATTTCAGGCTCATTAAGATTCTTAGTGCATTCAAGGGGCAACTAAATACATAATACTTCAATTTTGTGCACTATAGTGAATTAGAATCTGCACAGAATCTCATACAAAGGATGGGTAGAGATCTAATATTTCCAATGTCGAAGCGTTCTGATTTTAGAGCGTTAGCAGGCTTATGTGTAGTCAGCTATTCAAAAAATTTAAATATTTTGTGTTCACTGTTTGACATTTCATAGTGCAAGCTGCCTATGCTTTGATGTTTCCAAATATGTCTCATTCATTGAGCTCCATATTTGCACAACCTTTTTTTCTTTTACTATGAGTTGTCATTGATACTTATCTATATTTTGAATACCTCCCTTTATCACTTCATTTTGCTGTTTACAGCTACAACTTTTGATTTGTTTAATTTTTTGATTTCATTTATTGTAGCTTCAGTATAGACCCTTCATTATCCTCTTCATACTCAGTAAAAACCCCTTCATTAGCCTCTTCATACTCCAAGCTCCACGAAATTTTTCCACATATTTATCAAACATTAATTTGTCTTGGTTACGTTATCTAATGCCAATTCTTGAGATGGTGGATCAACATTACATTTAGTCCTTGAAACATCAAACAATTAGGAAATATTTGTAAATTGTTTGTAGCTATAGAAGCAGCTGTTAAAATGCCTCTGTAATATCCTTTACATACTTGACTTTGGTATTCAATGTACCATTTCGTGTATAAACACATCTCTCTCTACTGAATGTGATGGTTTGTCAGTTTGCAATATCTACTGTTAATATCTGAATCTATTGTTACAACTTGGACTATAAAACTGATTTGAATATCTGGTTGATATATGTCTATGCAAATTATTGCGTTGTTGAAAACATGCATTCTAGAATTGCAATATAACATTTGTAAAAAAAACCATGTGTGTATGTCATGATCCTATCATCAAGAGATGTCAACGTCCAAAAGCACTACTGAGACAATACCAACAAATGACGAGAATAAAAATTCTGTCGATTCAGAAATAGGATTGGTTTCTACTAAATGGCATTGTATAGTCGCAAAATGGAAGCACTTCCATTGTAGACTAGTTTAGCCTTTCGAGTAAGTGGTTTGGGGTCATGTCAAGAACCTTGAATGGGTTCCTGACTTGGATCTGGCTATATCCCCCTGTTCTGCCCCATTTCCACTTTTTCCAGCCTATTTCTGACACCCCAGACTGAAAAACTGGGACTTTGACCTCAGGGTCAAGGTCGACCTCAACCTTGACCTAGGTCACAATTGACCTTTTTTAGGCTGGGGGTTCAAATTCTAGAATTTCAGGGTTTTCGGATGTCGATCTTTGGAAAAAGTCAATTCCCTCTTTCGGGTCGGCTATTTCGGTCTTCAGAAAAACAAATCTTAAATTATATTTAATATAGGTCCTCTTTTAGGGGCATGAATCTAATTGGAATTTAATTCTCCTATGTAGGCCTCTCTAGAAGATTGTGCCCTAGTTTCATATAAAAGGAAACTTTCTCCTCTCATTTTCTCTAACAATCTAAGACTTGATAATCACAAGCAACCATAGCCATCATTGCAAGAATTCAAAGACTTGAAGAGTGAGATTCAAAGGTGAAGAAGTAGGATTTGAAGCAAGCCAAGTAGCCATTGAAGCATTCATCCATTCTCAAGCACTTCTTTCATCAAGGATATCCATTGGTGGCCATTGAAGGATTCAAGCTCCATGGAGCTCTCTTGTTGAAGATTCCTCCATCCACATTCCTCCAAGCCTTTTCCTATTCAAAAATCCATTCAAGATTGGTGTTCAAGATCTACAAGCAATTGATTGGAGACATCCTACATTCTACATTCTACATCCTTTTTGGTGCATACATACTTGTGGATTCACGGATTTGAATTTGCCACAAGGACTTCTACAAGCAAGGTGAATTTGTTCATTTACTTTGTTTTACTTATGCAATTTCAATTATACTTTGAGGTTAATTCCAAAACTGGGGTTTGACCAAGGCAAACCCCTCCCCCAACAAACAATCTATTTTTCTTGCAGGTACAGGTTTGGAACAACAGATCAAAGTGCAGATTCAGATACCCTTTTCGGCAAACTTTCAGGATCCGAAAATAGATTTTCTGTCGGAGACTTTTTAGGTCAATTCTTCCCTAGGTCAGAATCAAAAATTCTGGGTCAATGGTGACATTGACTTGAGGGTGCAAATCGGAACTGTGTTAGAACAGAAAAATATTTATGGGTTTTGTTCGTCTCTACGTTTCTATTCCAGATCCGATCTTAGATTTTCCACAAACTAAGTGCAGACCCCCAAAAATAGCATTCTTCAAATTTGTAACATTTCAAGATTAGTACTTTTCTCCTATCCATTTCAAGTAAAGTTATTAATCTTTCTAAATCTATCACACATTCAAATAAATAAACGGGTATTTAAGATTCTTCCTCTTTGCTCTTATTTCTGAATGATTGATTCATTTATGCATTGATCCTTCCTTTTGGGTTAATCAATTTGGATCCTTCATTTGTAAATATAAGGATAAAAGGAGAGTATCTTATTTACCCCCTACATTTCAAAACACCTTCCTTTAAATGTAAGATAAAATAGTAACAAACATCAATACCATAATTCTTATCTTACGTTTTGGTGAACCCGCGATAGACAACTCTTTCTTTTTGGTGTTAGATTTACATCTTTTATGTTAGATCTTGCATGCATATTAGATTAGCTTTATTTTATGTTCTTGCATTTATATTTCAAAAATTAAAAATCAAAATCTTGTGTTTCCTAAATTAGTTCATTTGCATTGCATTAGTGTATGAGCTTTACCACTTCTAGTCCTACTTATAGTATTCTGGTTAGAAGAAGTCGTAGACGTATGGGTTCCTTTAATCCCGAGTCTTCCTCTCCTTTCCTTAGGATCCTGGATGACAATTTGATCACTCATGATCCCAATCCTTCTATGGAGCATAACTCTTCTCACTCATCTCATGATGAGGATGATGCTTTAAGAGTTCCTCCTAAATAAGTGCAAAAACTTTCAACCGAACTTGATAAAATGGGAAATTGGCTTATTCAAGAAAACCATAATCAAGGTTCCATTCATGCTATAGGGGCTTTTAATAAAGTCCTTTGTGATAGTGATCAAGGTATTAATCTCTTGCGTGGTATCACTCATATTGTGCCTTTGAATGTTAAACCTTTAGCACAAGAGGCTCAAGATCTAGGATTTACTCCTCCTGTCACTAGTGAGGGACCTTCTTCTTTTCCTTTACCTAGCATTCCTACATATACTCCTCCTTTTATGACTACATCTCTCCCAATTTCATCTATTCCTGTGAGTGTTCCACCGGTATCTCTACCTACCTCACAACCTTCATATCATAGTGTGCCTTTTACTTATTCTAATCCCCTTCCAACTTTGGTTCCAATTATTCCACTAGTTGTGTCTTCCATTCCTACTGCTTCCTACACTTTTCCTAGTGTTTCTAATGTTTCTATGCCACCTATGTCTTCTAATGATTCCACAATTATTAGTTTGGCTCAAACCGTATCATCTTTACAACAACAACTTGCATCCTTAAGCCAATCCAAGTTTATCATTCCTACATGTGGCATGGGTAGTCCTTTATCCTTCGACCTTATTCATGCTAATGTCCCTCAGCAAGCCGATATGTCTCATCTTGAGAATTACAATGGTAAAGGTGATCCTATTACTCATGTTAAAAATTTAAAATCCTTTATAGTGATTATGCTCATGACCATAGGATTTTAGCTAAAGCTAGAACTTTTCGTGATAAGGCTTTGCAATGGTATTATTCTTTACCTCCTTATTCTATTGATTATTTTCCTAAACTTTCTAATACCTTCATCCAAAAATTTCAAAACAATATTGGTCCGCAAGTTTCCTTAACTGATTTAATGCATTGTAAACAAAACATTAAGGAAAAATTGACTGATTTTATTGGTAGATTTAAGCATTTGTATGCTCAAATTTCTTATCTTGATCCTGATATTGATATTCAACATATATTTATTTCAAATTTACAAAAGGATATTAGAGATAAGTTTCTGCTTACTGAATTTACCTCTTTTCAACAAATTTGTGCACCACTTCATCATTATCAATTACAAGTGAGTCAATTTTAGAGAAACACTCCAATGGCTCCTGTTCCAGTTGATAAGAGTGACACTACTCCTAATCCTAATAAGTTTTAGAAACCTAACAACTATATCAAGATTACTAAACAAATGAATGTGGTTGCTAATCAAGTTGTTGTTGCATCCCATAATGGCACTTCTGCATCCACTTCTTTCCGTATGAATTGTACATTTACTCCTCTCTCTAAATCTTTACATTCTATTATGAGTAGGTTGTTAAGTGCTAATCTGATTACCTTTCCTCCTATTCGACCTCTCCTTCCTACTATAATAGCTTCAAAATTCTTTGATTCTAAAGCTTTTTTTCCAATACCATTGCTAGAATGGCCATGATACTAAAAAATGTTATTCTCTAAAGCATAAAGTTCAAGACTTAATTGATTCTAATGCTTTATATGTTGATAATTTTGATGGTAATGGGAACAAATCTATCTCTCCTCCTAATCAAAACCTTCAAATCTATACGAATCCTTTACCTACACATGATACTAATACCATCGCTCAACCATCTTCTGTGGATATTGTTTACGATTCGAAGATGGATGATCTTAATCACATTGTTAATCATGTGGAGTGTACTTATCTCAACCTACTATTCAAGATCCTTCGCCTCCACCTCAACTTCAAGTTCCACCTAAACCTCAGAAACAAACTAAGAATAAGCGACCTCGGGAACTTTCAATTACCTTTGATGATTCTGAGACTATTAAAGCTCCTGATGGTCCCCTTTATATTTATACTAGGATTGCTAAGATACCTACGTGCGGTTGTCTTGTTGATCCCACATCTTTAATAAATGTTATTACTAAGGAAAACCTTTTTATGAAAAACCTACAACGTGATTTTTATGATCCATCGGATGCATGGATCCAAACTTGTAATGGTTTTTTCTATCCTACACTTGGTTCTATTAACTTACCTATTGAAATTTGTGGCAAAGTTGTAGATACTACCTTCATTTTCATTCCTACATCTGATCAATTTCAATCCAAATTTGGTTTGCCTTGGATAACTGCTATGCAAGCTATTGCTTCTCCTATTCATAAATGTCTTAAGTTCATTCATAATTGAGAAGTAAAAATGATTAATCATAGTTTGTATCAACCTTCTAGGCCTAGATATTGTGCTACTCTTGATTTCTTTTGGCCTTCATTACCTAATTCATGTCCTGCTCACCCTAACAACCTTTTTCATTCATATCAAGCCTATAAACATTGCAAGATAGTCAAGTTAAGCATGCCTCAGATAGATCTTAACCGTGGTCTTTTTCCCACTCCTTCTATACCTCCTTTATCCATTACTAGTAGCTCTATTACTCAACCTCCCATTGTTTCTTCTTAGCCTACTATGAATCTTACCAATCCTCCTATAGAACCTGTGAAGGAACCAGTTTATATTCCTCCTAGTTCTCCACATGTGTCAAACAAAGAAAAATGCAATAAATCTACTAATGAATGTCATATGAAGCATAGAGCTAATACTAGGGCCTGTGCTTCTATTCTTCAAAATTATTTACCTTCTTTTGATCAACCTATGCCTGATGTGTTGGAAGAAGTTAATATTCATAATGATGTTAAGATGAATGACTATGATGATCCTATTCACATCTTAGATCCTATTTTAATTAATCTTGATGAGGAGGATACTCTTGATGATCCTATTGATCTTAGTGATGAATATGAGACCATTGATCTTGATATTGACTTACCTCATATGCTTTCAACTCAATTGACAATTACACCTAGTATCGAGCAACTCGATTCTCATAAGGATCCTTGTTTGGAATAAGCTATTATTCCTACTGTATTGGATATAGTCCCTCTTGCGAGTTGCCCACCTTCCCTAAATGATAAAAACCAAGATGGGGAGAGTAGGCGATGCGCCTGATTGGTTTATCCTTCATGGTAGCCCTTTTTGTGTTTGCATGTTGTATTGTGCTTCTCCCATAATGTGTTTACTAAATATTTGTTAGACTCTTTTATACGACCCTTGTTACTTTGTTGGTGCAAGGTGATAAAGGAATCAAACCTATTATATAATTCCTCTATATGTATCTTTAGTCTTCTATATGTTGTTTTCATGTAATGTTGTACTTGTGCTATTTTTCGTAAATGTTTTCCTTGTGTAGTCTGATTGGATCTGTGACATGGTAGCACTGATTCTTTTTGGTCTCCATGTTGTGGTCCGAAAAGACTCTTCTTCGTAACTCTTGATTTTTCTTTCCTCCATTGTGATTGTAGTTCTACTTTCTTTGGGTAATGATGTCAATTCATTTGCAATAATATCATATCTATATATACATGTTATCCTATGATCATACTGACCCCACAGTAGGTAGATCCCTTATGTGTTCTTTGTATGTTTATGTGGTATTTCCCTTGATTTGTCTTCATTTGCGGGCATCTCGTAGTAAAAACGTAATCAGTAGAGTTGTTTATGTTTCTGTCAAAGCCATTGCTCCTATTAAAGTGTTAGCAATGCCTTTAACATGGGGGCATACACTCTACTCACTTTTTGCACACACACACATTCAAAATATTTTCAAAACATAAAATTTTTTCCCATTATGGATTAAATACTAATCCTTAAAGCATGGATATTTTACTTTATAGGATCTCTTGATCCCTCCAGTTTAAATTTACATGGATCTCTTGATCCTTCCAGTCTCAATTTACAATGTTTTGATCCCTTAAGGTCGGAAGGTGTCCTTAATAACAAGATCTCCCTGATGGGTTAACTAGTGAGTAGCCAAATTCACTAGGCGGTTCAACTCCATCTTTCCAGTTGTACTATTTCCTTGTGTGGTTCACAATGGGACATAGGTTCTCATTGGGCGAGGTAATAACACCCTCTCTCTTTTTCTCCTTAACTGGTGATGTCTCTCTTGTCATGATCTTAGGGTTGATAAAGAATTAATTCCCTTGGGGGCTTGAGGATTCCTTTGTCCCTTTTGATTTCAATAAGATTATCTATTCTTCATGATCTCCTTTACCAAGAGTTTGCGTCGAGTCCATACTCTTGCTAAAGTGGGAGTTAAATGTATAGTCAGAAAATGAAAGCACTTCCATTGTAGATTGGTTTAGCCTTCTGAGTAAGTGGTTTGGGGTCATGTCAAGCACCTTGAATGGGTTCCTTACTTGGATCTGGATTTATCCCCTTGTTCTGCCCAATTTCCACTTTTCCCAGCCTATTTCTGACACCCCAGACTGAAAAACTGGGACTTTGACCTCAGGGTCAAGGTCAACCTTGACCTTGACCTTTACCTTGACCTAGGACCTAGGTCAAGGTTTACCTTTACCTTGACCTAGGTCACAATCAACCTTTTTCAGGCCCGGGGTTCAAATTCTAGAATTTTAGGGTTTCTGAATGTCGGTCTTTGGAAAAGTTAATTCCCACTTCTGAGTCGGCTGTTTCGGTATTCGGAACAAAAAATATTAAATTATATTTAATATAGGTCCTCTTCTAGGGGCATGGATCTAATTAGAATTTAATTCTCTTATGTAAGCCTCTCTAGAAGATTGTGCCCTAGTTTAATATAAAAGAAATCTTTCTCCTCTCATTTTCTCTAACAATCTAAGACTTGATAATCACAAGCAACCATAGCCATCATTGTAAGAATTCAAAGAATTGAAGAGTGAGATCCAAAGGTGAAGAATCAAGATTTGAAGCAATCCAAGTATCCATTGAAGCATTCATCCATTCTCAAGCACTTCTTTCATCAAGGAGATCCATTGGTGGCCATTGAAGGCTTCAAGCTCCATGAAGCTCTCTTGTTGAAGATTTCTCCATCCACATTCCTCCAAGCCTCTTCCTATTCAAAAACCCATTCAAGATTAGTGTTGAAGATCTACAAGAAATTGATTGGAGACATTCTACATTCTACATCCTTTTCGGTGCATACATACTTGTGGATTCATGGATTCAAATCCGCCACAAGGACTTCTACAAGCAAGGTGAATTTGTTCATTTACTTTGTTTTACCTATGCAATTTCAATTATACTTTGAGGTTAATTTCAAAACTGTGGTTTGACCAAGGCAAACCCCTCCCCCCAACAAATAATCCATTTTTCTTACAGAAACAGGTTCAGAACAATGGATCAGAGTGCTGATTCAAATACCCTTTTCGACAAACTTTCAGGATCTCAAAATAGATTTCCTGTCGGAGACTTTTTAGGTTGATTCTGCCCTAGGTCAGAATCGGAAATTCTGGGTCAATGGTGATATTGACTTGAGGGTGTAAATCAAAACTGTGTCAGAATAGAAAAATATTTTTGGGTTTTGTTGGTCTCTGCGTTTTTATTCCAGATCTGGTCTCATATTTTCCAAAAACTAAGTGCGGACCCCGGAAAACAACATTATTCAGATATACAATATTTCAAGGTTAGTACTTTTCTCCTATCCATTTCAATTAAATTTATTAATCTTTCTAAATCTATCACACATTCAAATAAATAAATGGGTATTTAAGATTCTTCCTCTTTGCTCTTATTTCTGAATGATTGATTTATTTATGCATTGATCCTTCCTTTTGGGTTAATCAATTTGGATCCTTCATTTGTATATCTAAGGATAAAAGGAGAGTATCTTATTTACCCCTACATTTCAAAACACCTTCCTTTAAATATAAGATAAAATAATAACAAACATCAATACCATATTTCATATCTTACAGGCATGAACTAAACACAAGCAATATGAAAGTAATAACAAACAATATTACTGCGAACTGTTATGCGACTGTGGAAGATCTGAGATAGGCATGTGAGGATTATGAAATAGTCGACAATCATCATGTTGAAATGGTCCAAAAATCCATGGGTACAATGGAGACAACATACAATGTTCTCGAAGCCTAATATACAAATCTTCGAGAGATTGGATACACACAATTGTATGGAGTTGACAATTTAGCCATGTCTAAGGCCTTTTTCAGATATCTAGACCATGTTTTGCAACCAAATGACAATAGTCAATGAAAAAAATGGACAATGAATTTTGTTGCAAATATTGTTTTTGAATACTTACTCTTATGTTGTCATGTACAACTGTTGTTGGCATTAGGCCTTTCTACAAATGTACAACCTGATGCAATATAAATTCATTTTATTATATTCATAACTCGAATGATATTATGTGAGAATTTTTTTTGACATTACATCATTAGCAACACCTTTTATAAGGAAAAAAACAAAGTAATAAGGATCTAAATGAAACTGATGTTGATTTTTTATGACCTGACTTTTATTTTTTACATTACATCATTAGCAACACCTTTTGTAAGGATAATAACAAAGTAGCAAGGATCTAAATAAAATAGATGCTCATTTGTTCAAACCTACTGTGTGCTATAACTGTGTCACACTTCTATGAATCCTTACATTCAAGAACACTCAAGAATGAGGTCTCAAAAATTGATCCATAGCTCCCTAGGCATGGAGTGCAAGGGTTTTTAGAATGCTCTCAGCTAGAGATATTAAGCCTATAACCTTGCTAGTAAACCATGCAATGGGAGATTCAATGAAGACAATGGCAAGAATGCCAATATCCTTAAGAATCAAGAATGAAATGCAATGCAAGCTAGATTAAGATGAATATGCAAGCTAAGCTATGAAAATGAAAGAACAAGTATTACAAAGCCTCCTAGTTAAGCTAGATGAATTAATCTAAAGCATAAAGAAAATCTAAGCTAAGAATTCTATGATAATGCAAGAAATGAAACTATGATAACATGTAGATGCAAAAGCCAAGAATGCTCCAAATCTTCAAAAAGCTCCAAAGTGACCTAGAAAACCTGCAGCATAACATTAGCATCAAAACCTAAGAT
>MU223621.1:4431013-4441916 GCA_018584345.1 Thuja plicata
CTATAAATAATATTCAAAAACAACGTAAATGTCATATTTTTCTTATGATTCCATTTTCTAACAAATGAAAAGATTAACCAATTAGTTACATTACTTCCAACCCCTTTCATATTTTTCTGATTAGATATGTTGAGGCACAGGACTATCATAGTTGACAATTTCTATCAACATGCTAACCTTTACAGAATACACAGTGAAGAAAGAACAACGTACCTATCTGCAAAACAATTATTACAGGAAAGAGGTATAATAACTTATCGACTACCTTTTCTAAGAGATTTCAATCATTTTTATAGGGATCCAACACTTTTATAATTGGTGAGTTGTGATGAATGCAACTCAACAGAAATACATCATGTCCCAGGCGAGATGTGGTTCCAACCAGCTTCAATAACTTCAAAATTTGAGTACACCTCTCTAATACAGGGATGCAGACAAGTGTGTTTAGATTAATTGCTTCACAGTTCGCAAATCAGTATAATGATTTTGCGACAATATCACTACCATGGTCAGATTTTCTGTTTACAGTTTTCTTCTCAATCAAACACTGCATGGAATCTCCACATTGTAAAAAGATGGGGACCACAAGGAGTTTAATTAACGCTTCCAATGCATGAATGAATAATGAAAATTGTTTAAGAGAAAATACCAACATGGACACAATCAGTATGTAAATTCATAGAGACAAGATGTCTTGGTCCAGTCACTTGGAATCTACGACGTCTCACGTTCGAGTACTTATATTGGTTCGATACCTTGGATCCCATGGTTGAAGATTTCATTGCACCTAATGTGCACCACTATACCATACAACATTCTTAGTAAATGTCAGAATAGTTCTTAAATAAAGTATGAAGTATGTATTAAGTTATACTATCCAATCTAAATGTTTGGAATAAAAAACACAAATACACCACTTGTAATCTTATGTTTGTTGTACAAGCTTCAATGTAGTTGTAAATGTTTGAAATGCTTAGTTGTAAAATCCAGGAGTTTAATTGTAAATCTTTGAATTATTTAAGACATTACAACATTCATGATTTTTGATTGGTTGTACATGTGTTCAATGTAGTTGTAAAAGCATAAAATGTAACTAATACTTTTCCAAGCCTGAAATAATCTGATTCATTTGAAGTGTACTCTATATAAAAAAAAATTAGTGATGTCTTGTTGATATAAATTAAAAATATTTTTTTCTCCATTGTAAAAATGAATTACTTATGAATGTCTAGGTGTACTTTGTCTTACATCGTCTGTTTGTTGTTGTGAAATTGATAATTTAGCATAAACCATTTGAGATTTTATATTTTGTATTTCATTGATTTTGTATTTTGTATTTGGTTTCTTGTAGTATACAAACGATGGAGACACCCACCACAGAATGTGAATCATACAACCGACAAAAGGAATTTGCACAACAAAAAATCTAAAGAAGAAATTGAGAATACTATGTGCATCACAAAGACAAAATTATGGCTCATAGACATGCGAAGAAAGTAGACAAGATTCAGAATATTTAACTACTTACAACGTGGAAACAATAGAGTCTTCCAACATATGAAATATACAATCAAAAAAAGGAACATGCATGACAAGATAGCCAAATAAGAAATTGGGAATACTATGCACGTCACAGAGACGAGATTCTAGCCCGCAATCATACCAAGAAAGAAAGCCAGGTTCAAAATAATCCCCAACAAATTCAAACACACTAGCTAAATGACTGTTCAAAAATCCAAAGATACCGTATGCACGACAGGGAAGAGAGAAATGTGCAAGAAGAAGTACAAATTTTAACCAACCAAACAAATCAGCCAAGATCATTCCAGCAACTACCAAATACACCAGAAATGTCACCAAGGAAACAAAGAATGAATGTCAACAATACAGACAGTACGATGGAAACATGGAGATTTCGTCAAAGGATAGATGAACTATCCAACTTACAAAACTACATAGTATGTAATGAAAGTTGCCCTGGCATGCTACTCCAAAAATTAAACCCGCGACCTAAATGCAAAAGGTGTTCTAGAGAGAATGGCGTAAAATGTTTTTCTTTGCTAAACAAGATGGATCCAGGCGAACAACCTCACATTTTAAAAAGGTTAACGCAAGTAGAAGAAATTCTTATTGCTAGAGTCAATCCAATTATACAAGTAACCCAGGTATTTGGAGGACAATACAAATATTACAGACACACGAGTAGCTTCACACAAGACATAAAAATCATTACCAAGGTCCTTCCCCATAAAATCCTTGACCTTTACTTACTTATCGTAAGAAGGCTCTACCGTCAAGTGCAATACTATGACTGTTATCTGAGTAGAAGTCGTGTAAGAGATGTACTACTATAAAAAATCAGCCATGACCCCTATTATTCTAATGTTACAATAGGTGCTACTTGTTTATCTACCTTACCAGAAGAAAGCACAGATATCTCAACCATGTTGAACAACATTGAAATAGAAGATGATATTTTTATACCAAACACTGAAGTGGACATAGAATAAGACCAAAGAGAATGCAATGAAGCTCAAACATCATCGTTCATCTCTAGGATGCCAAATGGAACTTGTGATCTCGAAATGATAAAACATACATTACAACTTGAAGATGTCTCAAAAAACACTATTTACTGGCCTGAGATCGAAACAACCCCAATCAATGTAAATAATATAGAAGGGTTACTTGATATTGAATTTCCTACCCTCTTTCCAAAAGGAGCGGCACAATACATGCAACCACGTCTAAGACAAGTGCAATTCCATAAGTATGTAGGTTACACTTGTTAAGGTTTCAAGATCAAATATTTGGGAAGCATCCTCGATTCCAATACTTCTTTACAATCTCATGTTGCGACACCGAACACAAGGAATTGCAAGTATTTTTATGAAAAAAAATGTTGAAGACAATATACCAACAACTATCAAAAACCTCCAAGCACACCTACAAAACCTTCCTAACTCACAACTCATAGAAGAGCTTATGCACTTTGGTTCTTTGATTAGAGGTACAAGACCATGTTCAGAACTAACAAACATGATAAACCAGATAGGCTCGCCCACTTTTTTCTTCACTCTAAGTGTTGCAGACACAAAATGACCGGATCTACAATGGATTTTTGCAGATCAAACAATGGTTGAAATGCAAACAAATAGACAATGTTTAGAAAATATTATTAATAACCCGCATACCACATAACTTTACTTGCAACAAAGGTTAACGATCTTCTACGAAGAAGTCATTGAAAAGCTACTTTGTGCTAAAGACTACTGGTACATGATGGAATGTAAAAGCAAGGGTACTAGGCATGTGCATGGATTTATTTGGCTTCCCAATGCACCAAATGTTGACAAACTCAACTGGAATAACAACTCAGGCACTAAAAGAGAAAGAGCATTTTTTGACACATGTGTAACAGTGTGGACCCCGCGCGAGGTAAACACAAGAAACAACATTGTATTTCGATCCCCACTGGATGATCCTGCCTGCTAAATACAACTGAGATATTTGTCGTAGACCCAACTGAAGACTACAAAGAAATCATCAATTGTGTCCAAAGGAATACCAAATGTAGAGAGGGAACATGCTTATGAGAAAAGGGGGAAAAAATAATACCGTTACAAAGCTCAGTGGAAAGAGAAAAATGTTTCTATGCTAACATGTGACAATATTGGAAATACAAAATATGAACCTACAAGGAATGAGGAAAAATTGAACATCCACGACCGACATATGCTACAAATTTGGAGAGCCAACATAGATTGTCAACCTGTAATCTCACAAGCACATGTGCTCAAATATATATCCAAGTATGCTTCCAAGGAAGAGAGAACATCAAAGACATGCACTAATATGTTAACAAGGATATGTGCAAGCCAACAAGTAGACAATCCAGCACTCACACCATACAGAAAATTCATGACAGAAATTATTGTTGAACGTAATATAGGAGCACAAGAAACATCCCATATGTTGTAGAAATATCCTCTTGTAGAATGCAGCCGACCTTTTTCTCTAAACATAGGAAGAAAAAGTGCTCCAATGAATAACAAAGTCAACACCTAATATTGCAATACGAGATGTACCTACATACAAAACTATATAAAGTGTCTAGCTGAGTTAGAGACATTAACATTACTTGAATCAGCAAGATCATTTTCACACTCTACGAAGCGTAAGCAGATCCAGTGGAAGAAAAGACCAATAGAGGTCATTGCCAAAGTACACCTAATGTTCTACAACATCCTAGAGGAGGATTCATAACAATTTGAAATATTCTGCTGGACTGAATTGTTGCTATATAAGTATTTCCACAACATAGAGTGTGATATAGGACTCACAAAGAATACAATAGAAAAAAATTGGAAGTAGATGAATTCAAAAAAGTACAATGCCTGGCACATTGTACATTGCACCCCAAAAGAAAGATCTAAAGGTGTGGAAGAAGAAGAATAAAATAGCAGTGAGGATGAAAATGACACAAACATGCAAGCGATGAATGGCAATGGTTATCAAATATGGGACCAACAAGCAATATTAATCTCAATGAACTTGAAATGGTTGGAAGATGTGAATTTGACAACAATAACCAATGTGACCAACATGCAATACCCCTTCGCCTTCATCATATAGCAACAAGCTTTATATATTTTCAAAAAACTAGCTTATGGTTTACAAACACAATACCCAACAATGACAACAACGAACATAGATTATCTGACCACCAGAAATTAGCTCTGGAGACAATTACAAGCCACAATAAATGTGTCATTTGAACACCACTCTACATGATCATTCAAGGAACGACGGGTACATGGAAATATTACTTGATTGCTCGTATAAGATTCGTACTAAACAACGAAGCATCACAACAAGTTAACCAATTGCTTACACTTGCTCCAATAGGAGTCACTGCATTCAACATACATGCATCAACGATACATTCAGTGTTACAAATACCTATTAAAGAGATGCAACTACTACAAGGACAAGCATTAATAACATTTCAAGAAGATTTAAAGAGCATAAGATATATTCTCATTGATGAGATGAGTTTCATAGGGCCAAAACTAATACAAAAAATAGGTAACAAGTTACGCCAAGCATTTTGACATGACCAACAAGTATGCTTTTTTGGAGTCTCCATTGTCTTGGTTGGTGACCTCGCACAGTTACCACCTATAATGGACAAGCCTATCTACATTGCACATAGAGCACCAAGGCTACTATGTGACCAATTTACAACTGTTGTTAGCTTGCAGATATTGTTCTAGCAACAAGGTGAATCACCAACACAAATAAAATTCTACCAAACACTCCAGAACATAAGAAATATAGAACCAAAATAAGAGGATTAGGAACTCTTGATGACACGCTCCC
This sequence comes from Thuja plicata, assembly GCA_018584345.1. Classification (NCBI taxonomy): domain Eukaryota; kingdom Viridiplantae; phylum Streptophyta; class Pinopsida; order Cupressales; family Cupressaceae; genus Thuja; species Thuja plicata. The sequence continues at coordinate 4,436,396 of MU223621.1, forward strand.
CTACACAAATCACAACCGCCAAAACCAAAGAGTTTGATAGGGCAACACACCTATTCTCCACCAATGATCATGTTAAGCTACACAACTAAAAGATGCTAAAATAATTAAACCGTCCAATTGCACTAAGTATAGAAACAAAAATGAGGTACAATACAACACATACCAGCGAGGATGAACAACTTGACATTCAAGTGTTTCTTTGCAAAGGTCAACAAATCATGCTCACCACTAACATCTGGACACAACCAGGACTTGTAAATGGAGTGCTCGATGAAGTAGTAGACATTATATATAGCCCTGGCTCAAACCCACCAGATGTGCCACTGTATGTAGCAGTAAGAATTGACAACTATATGAGACCACCATGGAATGGAGAAAACCCCAAAATGATACCAATAATCCTAGTATCATTGGGTAGTAGAAGACTGATACCAATTGCAATGGCATGGGCAATAACCATACACAAATCACAAGGATTGACTCTACAAAAATAAACAGCCGACATCAGAAAAATAGAAAGGCAAGGACTAATATTCAAAGCTATGTCCAGATTCAAATCTTTGAATGGCCTCCGCCTCCAGCCAACATTCTCCTTCGAAGGATTTTCCAAAATGAAAAACCACCCATACACAATAATACAGAAAAAAGAGGAAGCTCGTCTAGTGACCATATCCCTCTCATGTAATTAAACCTATCAATGGTAAGCTCATCAAGTAAAATTTCATTCTTATAATTCAACTACATACGTTTGGCTTGATTTAAATTATAATTTATAACATTCATAATTATATCAAAGCATTGAGACCCTACTCTTACTTCAATGATTGTTCCTTTCAAATCTTCAATGACCCTCCATCACCACAACAATTGCTCAAAGTTTTGTGAAGAAATTTTGGAATGTACACATAAAGCCATTGGATGCAATCCTCCAACCTTTGATGAAGGACACAACACTATACAACCATGCATAGATTCAAAAAGTTACTTAAAAGCAGGAAAAATTCAAAAAAATAACAATCATTTATCAGTTAGTGCTATGAAATTAAAAAACATTTATCGGTTTGTATGATCCTTTTGTTTATATTAGAACTGCATATTGTATTTAAATTTATATCATTTTTTATAAATGTTATCTTATTTGAAACAAACTTGAACTATTAAATTACATTGCAAATGATTTACATTCATGATGTTGGAAAATTGTAATTTTAACTTATCTTTTACTCCTCCACTGCTGTTGAGTTTTGTTAAATGATGCAAGGTTTTTTAAGATTGTATCAACTTTTTGAAATAGTATAGCTCTTACAGCTGGAAAATGTTGTGATCTTTATAGATTGGAGATGGTGATTTATGTGTTAAGAAAATAATTTGAGCTATAGCGTATGGTGATTTTTGGACTGCAAACATGCATGTGTTGCGTGTAATAAAGTTGAATTCAAGAAGAGTAAAAGTTATGCTGGCTGTCATACTCACTACAAACATGAAATGGAGTTGTGTCAGCTCAATTAATGTAACATTTAAATTTCTTAGTTTGAATAAATTTTGTATATTTATTCAATGTGATGTGTCTATAACCTATGTTGTACGTATTCAATGACATTGAGCACATGTTTTTGATTTAAAAAGCAGCCAAAATTGGGGGGCTGACCCGAACAGACACAGCCAGCACGAGGAGTGCTGACAACTAGAAAAAAACACACACAACAAACCCTCAGCCTATACCAATTTTAAAAACCAAAAACCACGAAAGAAAATCAACAGGCCCCAACTCCAACACGGAGCTGGTAACCAGCCTGGAAGTCCTAACAGGCCCCAACCTCACCACGAGGTTGGTAACCAGCCTATGGTAATAAGTAGCAGTAAAGTTAGCATTAATAACAACAAACGGTAAACCGGCACTACAAAAACTTAAGTTTAACCGTAGCTCGAACAAGCTCACATCGCGCAACCGAAAAGTCCAGGCAAAAAAATTAAACATTAAACAAAGGAAAAGGAAACTACTTGGGGTTACCTTCCCCGCCATTCAACAAGAGCTTAAGCTAGTCGTCCGCGAGGAACTGGTACAGTTCTTCATCCTTTCGCTCTCCTCCCAAAAAATTCACTTTCTCCATATGAACAGACACTGAGCACATGTTAGCACAATTCAATTTTACTGTATTGAATACCATTTATGAAAACAAACCAGTGTTCTGTGAATCATGTAGAATCTTTCTTGTTTATATCAGAGTTTAGAGATGGTGATTTATGTGCTAAGAAAATAAATAGCAGGAAGGAACTATCTTAACTATGCTGTGTTATCAAATAATACTGCTTCACACACAATCGGCGAAACCCTTGAACCCAAAAGGTGCAAGTGCTAGTTATACTTTTACAACCCTCCCAATGTTTAAATATGGCATATGTATTCCAGTCATGAATAAAAGATATAAGCCTAAACATTAGATTATATATATCACGAAGTATGAGGGCAAACAGTCAATTATTTAGATCTTTAGTTAAGCAACTATAGTGAGGTTTAATCAGTCATCTCTATGCCCTGTCAGCGATCGGGGGCCTTTGCCGGAGAATAAGGTGGAGATTATCCCTTTGGGGTAATCCAGAAGAACAGTCTTGTGGATGAAGAGGAGTATAATATGCTTACAAAAGAGAGTCACCTGCACAAAAAATACTGCGTGACTCTCTCTCATGGTATATAAAGCCATTCAGAAGCAACAGCCCCGTTTTCAAAATCCTGAAAAGACATCAGTACGCTTTCCATCTGACTGAGACATTCGACTTTCACAGTCCGCCTGATCTAGAAGATGTTTTTCGACGTCAATGCTCTGCATGGCAGCCATATCGTCCATGCAAACGGGAGAGGGAAGAAATGGCGGCGCAGTAACATGCAATCTCTCGACGGATTCCCAATCGAGGCCTCGGAAGAAAAAGTGGGATTTGATTTCTTGTACCCCGTTGAAACCCAATCTGCGGCGGGGGTCTTTGATAAGCAATCTCTGAATGAGGTCGCGTAACGGCGTCCATCGGCCGGAAAACGGCGGTTGCTTCACCATAACGTTATAAAACGTGTCCTTTCTCGTCGCCCCTCTGAACGGCGTTCTGCCGGAGCTCAACTCGTTGAGCAAAACTCCGAAAGCCCACCAGTCGACGGAAAAGTCGTGGCCGCCACCTTCGAGCATTTCCGGCGACACGTACTCCTCCGTTCCCACGAAAGAATTTGTTCTCGTGTTGGGGAGCTTCTTGTTTACAGGAGAAACACGAGTAGCCGGGCTGCTAATAACGCACGATGTCATAAAAGCGAACTTCCCGGTTCGTTTTGGAGACTGTGGCGGTTCCGGTGGCGGTCTGAGGACCGCCGAGAGGTCGAAGTCGGTTAGCATAACGTGACCGTCATCTTGCAGGAGGACGTTCTCTGGCTTCAGGTCTCTGTACACAATTCCCACGCTGTGCAAATGTTCCACCGCCAATACAATCTCAGCCGCATAGAACCTGTGGCATTAAGATATTCGTGTTTAGAAGCTATATTATATTCAGCCGTCCAGCTAAATAATGAATAGAGCAAGAAGCATTATACAAGTAAAACGTGGAAGCATGCAAGAAGTCAAAATAGATACTTCCTTGTTTAACTAGAGACTACGAGAAAATTCAAAGGTGTCGTTTTAGATTTTAAATTCTCACGGCCTACGTATTGCCTTGTCCCGCAAGAAAGGTACCATGATATTTAAAAATTGGACGTTCTTGACCGAGAATCGGTCATGGTTTAAACGTTGATGAATATTTTAAAATTATGAAAGAAAGTTAAAACTGAAAAATTAAAAATTGAAACATACTTTCAACCATTCTAACTTATTTAAACAAATTTATCGTATCTAAGTACACATGCAGGACATATGTGCAGGTGTAAAAGCAAAATATTAGTTTAAAACTGGTCACACAAAGGTTATAAGGAAGTATCTCAGAAAAAGCCTCCTCAAGCTTATAATTATTCGTACAAGGCACATTAAAAAGGGGTCAAATAAAATAATAATAAAAAATATGTTATTGTACAATATCAATGTATTATTTTTTCTTTAGTACTTGATAAAGTGGCATCCGTAAGATTCAAAATTACAAGGTAAAAATAGATAGCTGTTTACCTGCATCTTTCTCGATCATTATATAATATATAGAAACTGATATAACATAAAATTAATCATTGATATTTCAAATGTTATATCTAATTTAAAACATTTAAAACAATAATAGAATAAAATAAATATTTTTGAAATCAAGAAATTTTTAAAAGTTCTTCAAATGTATAAGGTTTGTCAGAATTTCCAAAGCCAACTCAGGTGAAAAATAAATGAGATCTCCACCCATTAAATGAGGAGGTTTGTCAAATCTTTGGGCCAAAGCTTGGAGCAACTATTTTGATGTTTTAATTTGGTAAATGGAAGGTTCCTCTCTCCTATTTCAAAGAAAAATATGCTGCTAGATAAACCATCTCACTTCTACAACATTGAATTGATTTTGTAGATCATCTATCCCTCTCATGATAATATGGGACTAACTCAGGTTCGAAAGCTCATCAATATTGATGCAATGACAAACTTGTAATTCAGATTGGATTCTTTCAAAGTTATATCAAAGAGAGGTAGCCACCACGTTTTTTAAAATATATCGATAAACGTAGAAATTGAGCTCAGAAAGTAAGCACCACACCTCCAAAACTCAATCTGATAGAGACTGATCACCAAACTATTAAAAAATTGATCACATAAACTAATCACCACACCTATTACATAGGTCGTGGCAAAACCATGGCACAGTTGCAACACTCGTGTCTCATGCTAACATTATTACGAACATCTCCACCGGCAAAAACCATACACATTATTACAAACATCACCACCGCCAAAAATTAAACAAGCTGAGAAACATTAGGAAAATGAAAAACAACACAAGACACATACCGAATGACGTTCTCTGAAAATATTTTACCCGGCTGCCGACGGCGAAGTGCATTCAAATCACCGCCGGAACAGTAATCCACAACCCATCCCACCATTTTCTCCGTTTCGACGTGTCCAACCAATGTGGGCAAAAAAGGGTGGCTGAGACTGCCCAAAATCTGCTTTTCTACACGCGCTCTCTTAAACCCATCTTTCTGCTTCTGAAGCACAAATTTGCTCATGGCTTTCAACGCCAAACCCCTTTCAAACCCCTGTTTGTGCACCAAAAACACAGTGCCCATGCCTCCCTTTCCCACTACTTTCACGGCTTTGAGTTCTTCCATTTCCATCTCCCTCCCCAAATCCTCGGCAAAGCCTTCGCCGACATTTATCCTCATATTCGGCGCTTATTTCGTCAATCAACACATTTTCCAACCAAAGAAGCGGTCATTAAACTTCTGATGTGCTTTCCAGAATAATATACGGAAGCGCGAGTCAATAGAAAGAGTCCGCCGTAAGGGAAGATAGAACAAAGAGCAATAAAGAGCCGTCTCTTTTGATGCCTGCGCGACAGTTGTTCGTTGGCACACGCT
>MU223621.1:4443697-4457582 GCA_018584345.1 Thuja plicata
TTCACTTCAACCTTTTTGAATAACTAAGAAGTATGAAAGGTCAAATAAGAACTAACTATATGTAAAACACTTCACCATAATGATGTAAGTACATGACATATTCATCAATGATAAGATTAGTATTGCGGCCTTTATTTGCATAATGATCGCGATATACTTCTTTCATCATAGATGGAAATGCATCTACTTTTAGAGATGTCTTGCGAACTACTTTTGCAACATCTTCCATTTTCAATATTTCTAGTTCTTCAACATTGTCAATCATTAAGGCTGTATGTTCAACAGCTTTAATGATGCCTCTGTATGCCTCTAAAACTAATCTTGCACATTTGTCCACATCAGTTTCAAATACATCATTCGAGTTCACAGAGGCATTTGGGCTTGCAACAATGATTTCTGATTCATTCTCTGAAACATCCATAGTTTGAATTGTTTGCTGCAAATTTAAAATAAATAAAAAAGATTAGTATTTCAAAATTACAGATACAAGACCATATTAGAACAAGTGTCGTTCAGAACTAACAAACATGATAAACCAGATAGGCTCACCCACTTTGTTCTTCACTTTAAGTGTTGCGAATGCAAAATGGCCGAATCTACAGTGGCATTTTGCAGATCATACAACAGTTGAAATGCAAACAAACAGACAATTTTTGGAAAATGTTATTAATAACCCACATACCACATCAATTTACTTGCAACAAAGGTTCACAATCTTCCGCGGAGAAGTCATTGAAAAGCTACTTGGTGCTAAAGACTACTAGTATAGGATGGAATGGAAAAGAAAGGGTAGTAGGCATGTGCACAGATTTATTTGGCTTCCCAATGCACCGAATGTTGACAAATTCAAGTGGAATAACAACTCAGGCATTGAAAGAGAAAGAGTATTTTTTGACACATGTGTAACAATGTGGAACCTGCATGAGGCAAAAACAAGAAATAATATTGTATTTCAATCCCCACTAGATGATCCATGCCTGCTACAATTGAGATATTTATCGTAGACCCAACTGAAGAGTATGAAGAAATCATCAACCGTGTCCAAAGGCATACCAAATGTAGAGAGGGAACATGCTTACGATAAAAGGGGGAAAAATGAATGTCGTTACAAAGCTCCGTGGAAAGAGAAAAATGTTTCTACACTAACACGTGATAATATTGGAAATACAAAATATGAACCTACAAGGAATGATGACAGATTGAACATCCATGACCGATATATGCTACAAATTTGGAGAGCCAACATAGATTGTCAACCTGTAATATCACGAGCACATGTGCTCAAATATATAGCCAAGTACGCTTCAAAGGCAGAGAGAACATCAGAGATGTGCACTAACATGTTAACAAGGATATGTGCAAGCCAACAAGAAGACAATCCAGCACTTGCACCATACAAAAAATTCATGACAGAAATTATTGTTGAACATGATATAGGAGCACAAGAAACATCCCATATATTGCAGAAATTGTCTATTATAGAATGCAGCCGACCTTTCGCTCTAAAAGTAGGAAGAAAAAGTGCTCCAATGAATAACAAAGTCAATATGTGATATTAAAATATGAGACACATACATACAAAACTATATAAAGCATCTAGCTGACTTAGAGATGGTAACATTACTTGAATTAGCAAGATCATTTTCATACTCTGCGAAGTGTAAGCAGAGCTAGTGGAAGAGAAGACCAACAGAGGCTATTCTCAATATACACCCAATATTCTACAACATCCCAAAGGAGGATTCACAACAATTTGAAATATTATGCTGGACTGAATTGATGTTATATAAGTATTTCCGCAAAATAGAGCATGATATATGACTCACAAAGAATATAATAGAAACAAATTGGAAGCAGATGAATACAACAAAGTACAACGTCTGGCACATTGTACATTGCTCCCCAAAATAAATATCTGAAGGTGTGGAAGAAGAAGAACAAAATAGCAGTGAGGATGAAAATGACACAAACATGGAAGAGACGAATGGAAATGGTTATCAAATATGGGGCCAACAAGCAATATTAATCTCAATGAACTGGAAATGCTTGGAAGACGCAAATTCGACAACAATAGCCAATGGGACCAACATGCAATACCCCTTCACCTTCATCAGATAGCAACAAGGTTTATAGATTTCCAAAAAACTAGCTTACGGTCTACAAACACAATGCCCAGCAATGACAACTACGAACACAGATTATCTGACCACCAGAAACTAGCTATAGAGACAATTGCAAGCCACACAAATGTGTCATTCGAAGACCACCCTACATGATCATTCAAGGAATGACGGGTATAGGGAAATCTTACTTGATTGCTCATATAAGATCCACACTGAACAACGAAGCGTCACAACAAAATAACCAATTGCTTACACTTGCTCCAACAAGTGTCACTGTAATCAACATACACACATCGACAATACATTCAGTGTTACGAATACCTATTAAAGAGATGCAACCACTATAAGGACAAGCATTAATAACATTTCAAGAAGATTTAAAGAGAATAAGATATATTCTCATTGATGAGATGAGTTTCATAGGGCTAAAACTACTACAAAAAATAGGTAACAAGTTACGCCAAGCATTTCCACACAACTAACAACTATGATTTGGTGGAGTCTCCATTGTCTTGATTTGTGACCTTGCATAGTTACCACCTGTAATGGACAAGCCTATCTATGTTGCACACGAAGCACCAAGATTACTGTGGGACCAATTTATAACTATTGTTAGCTTGCAGATATTGTTCCGGCAACAAGGTGAATCGTCAACACAAAGAAAATTCTATCAAACACTGCAGAACATAAGAAATGTAGAACCAACACAAGAGGATTGGGAACTCTTGATGACACACTCCCTGCACAAATCACAAGTGCCAAAACTAAAGAGTTTGACAAGGCAACACACCTATTCTCCACCAACGATCATTTCAAGATACACAAAAAAAGATGTTAAAACAATTAATCTGACCAATTGCACTAAGTATAGCAACAAAAATGAGGTACAATAAAACACTTACCAGTGAGGATGAAAAACTCGATATTCAAGTGTTGCTTTGCAAAGGTCAATGAATCATGCTCACCACAAACATCTGGACACATGGAGGACCTGTAACCGGAGTGCTCGATGAAGTAGTAGACATTGTATATAGTCCTGGCTCAAACCCACTAGATGTGCCATTGTATGTAGCAGCAATAATCGACAACTATATGAGACCACCATGGAATGAAGCAAAACCCAAAATGATACCAATAATCCTAGTATCATTGGGTAGTAGAAGACAGATACCAATCGCAATGGCATGGGCTATAACCATACACAAATCACAAGGATTGACTCTACAAAAAGCAACAGTCAACATCGGAAAAATAGAAAGGCAAGGACGAACATTCACAACTATGTCCAGATTCAAATCCTTGGATGACCTCCTCCTCCAGCCAGCATTCTCCTTCGAAGGATTTGCCAAAATGCAAAACCACCCGTACACAATAATACGGAAAAAGAGGAAGCTCGTTTGGAGACCATATCCCTCTCATGTAATTAAACCTATCAATGGTAAGCTCATCAAGTAAAATTTCATTCTTATAATTCAACTACATACTTTTTGCTTGATTTAAATTATATTTTATAACATTCATAATTATATCAAAGCATTGAGACCCTACTCTTACTTCAATGATTGTTCTTTTCAAATCTTCAATGAGCCTCCATCACCACAACAATTGGTCAAAGTTTTGTGAAGAAATTTTGGATTGTACACATAAAGCCATTGGAGATGCAATCCTCCAACCTTTGATGAAGGACACAACACTATACAACCATGCATAGTTTCAAAAATCTACTTGAAAGGCAGGAAAAATTCAGAAAAATGACAATCATTTATCATTTAGTGCTATGAAATTAACAAACATTTATCGGTTTGTATGATCCTTCTGTTTATATTAGAACTGCATCTTGCATTCAAATTTATATCCTTTTTAATAAATGTAATCTTATTTGAAATAAACTGGAACTGTTAAATTATCATTGCAAATGATTTACAATCATGATGTTAGAAAATTGTTATTTTAACTTATCTTTTACTCCTCCACTGCTGTTAAGTTTTGTTATATGATGTAAGGTTTTTTAAGATTGTATCAACTTTGTGAATAAGTACAGCTCTTACAGCTGGAAAATGTTGTGATCTTTATAGTTTAGAGATGGTGATTTATGTGTTAAGAAAATAATTTGCAGCTATAGTGTATGGTGATTTTTGGATTGCAAACATGCATGTGTTGCGTGTAATAAAGTTGAATTCAAGAAGAGTAAAAGTTATGCTTGCTGTCATACTCACTGCAAACATGAAATGGAGTTGTGTCAGCTCAATTAATGTAATATTCAGATTTGTTTCTTTGAATAAATTTTGTATATTTATTCAATGTGATGTGTCCGTAACCTATGCTGTACGTATTCAATGACACAGAGCACATGTTAGCACAATTCAATTTTACTGTATTGAATACCATTTATGAAAATAAAATCAAACCAGTGTTCTGTGAATTATGTAGAATCTTTATTGTTTATATCATAGTTTAGAGATGGTGATTTATGTGCTAAGAAAATAAATAGCAGGAAGGAACTGTCTTAACTATGCTGTGTTATCCAATAATACTGCTTCACACACAATCGGCGAAACCCTTGAACCCAAATTTGGGTGCAAGTGCTAGTTATACTTTTACAACCCTCCTAATGTTTAAATCTGGCATATGTATTCCAGTCATGAATAAAAGATATAAGACTAAATATTAGATTATATATATCACGAAGTATGAGGGCAAAAAGTCAATTATTTAGATCTTTAGTTAAGCAACTACAGTGAAGTTTAACCAGTCATCTCTATGCCCTGTCAGCGATCGGGGGCCTTTGCCGGAGAATAAGGTGGAGATTATCCCTTTGGGGTAATCCAGAAGAACAATCATGTGGATGAAGAGGAGTATAATATGCTTACAAAAGAGAGTGATGAGAGTCACCTTCACAAAAAATACTGCGTGACTCTCTCATGGTATATGAACCATTCAGAAGCAACAGCCCCGTTTTCAAAATCCTGAAAAGGCATCAGTACGCTTTCCATCTGACTGAGACATTCGACTTTCACAGTCCGCCTGATCTAGAAGATGTTTTTCGACGTCCATGCGCTGCATGGCAGCGATATCGTCCATGTAAATGGGCGAGGGAAGAAATGGCGGCGCAGTAACATGCAATCTCTCGACGGATTCCCAATCGAGGCCTCGGAAGAAAAAGTGGGATTTAATTTCTTGTACCCCGTTGAAACCCAATCTGCGGCGGGGGTCTTTGATAAGCAATCTCTGAATGAGGTCGCGTAACGCCGTCCATCGGCCGGAAAACGGCGGTTGCTTCCCCATAACGTTATAAAACGTGTCCTTTCTCGTCGCCCCTCTGAACGGCGTTCTGCGGGAGCTCAACTCGTAGGGCAAAACTCCGAAAGCCCACCAGTCGACGGAAAAGTCGTGGCCGCCACCTTCGAGCATTTCCGGAGACACGTACTCCTCTGTTCCCACGAAAGAATTTGTTCTCGTGTTGGGGGTTTTTTTGTTTAAAGGAGAAACACGAGTAGCCGAGCTGCTAATAACGCACGATGTCACGAAAGCGAACTTCCCGGTCCGTTTTGGAGACTGGCGGTTCCGGTGGCGGTCTGAGGACCGCCGAGAGGTCGAAGTCGGTTAGCATAATGTGACCATCTTCTTGCACGAGGATGTTCTCGGGTTTCAGGTCTCTGTACACAATTCCCACGCTGTGCAAATGTTCCATCGCCAATATTATCTCAGCGGCATAGAACCTGGGGCAATAAGATAACCGTGTTTAGAAGATATATTATATTCAGCCGTCCAGCTAAATAATGAATAGAGCAAGAAGCATTATACAAGTAAAACGTGGAAGCATGCAAGAACTCAAAATAGATACTTCCTTGTTTAACTAGAGACAACGAGAAAATTCAAAGGTGTCGTTTTAGATTTTAAATTCTCACGGCCTACGTATCGCCTTGTCTAGCAAGAAAAGGTACCATGATATTTAAAAATTGGACGTTCTTGACCGAGAATCGGTCATGGTTTAAACGTTGATGAATATTTTAAAATTATGAAAGAAAATTAAAACTGAAAAATTAAAAATTGAAACATACTTTCAACCATCCTAACTTATTTAAACACAATTTATCATCTCTAAGTACACATGCAGGACATATGTGCAGGTGTTAAAACAACATATTAGTTCAAAACTGGTCACACAAAGGTTGTAAGGTAAGCCTCCTCAAGCTTATAATTATTCGTACAAGGCACATTAAAAAGGGGTCAAATAAAATAATAATAAAAAATATGTTATTGTACAATATGAATGTATTATTTTTTCTTTAGTACTTGATAAAGTGGCATCTGTAAGATTCAAAATTATAAGGTAAAAATAGATAGCTGTTTACCTGCATCTTTCTCGATCATTCTATAATATATAGAAACTGATAGAACATAAAATTAATCATTGATATTTCAAATGTTATATATCTAATTTAAAACATTTAAAACAATAATAGAATAAAATAAATATTTTTGAAATCAAGAAAATTTTAAGAGTTCTTCAAATGTATAAGGTTTGTCAGAATTTCCAAAGCCAACTCAGGTGAAAAATAAATGAGATCTCCACCTATTAAATGAGGAGGTTTGTCAAATCTTTGGGCCAAAGCTTGCAGCAACTATTTTGATGTTTTAATTTGGTAAATGGAAGGTTCCTCTCTCCTATTTCAAAGAAAAATATGCTGCTAGATAAACCATCTGACTTCTACAACAGTGAATTGATTTTGTAGATCATCTATCCCTCTCATGATAATATGGGACTAATTCAGGTTCGAAAGCTCATCAGTATTGATGTAATGACAAATTTGTAATTCAGATTGGATTCTTTCAAAGTTATGTCAAAGAGAGGTAACCACCACGTTTTTTATAATATCTCGATAAACGTAGAAATTGAGCTCAGAAAGGAAGCACCACACCTCCAAAAATCAATCTGATAGAGACTGATCACCAAACTATTAAAAATTGATCACATAAACTAATCACCACACCTATTACATAGGTCGTGGCAAAACCATGGCACAGTTGCAACACTCGTGTCTCATGCTAACATTATTACGAACATCTCCACCAGCAAAAACCATACACATTATTACAAACATCACCACCGGCAAAAATTAAACAAGCTGAGAAACATTAGGAAAATGAAAAACAACACAAGACACATACCGAATGACGTTCTCTGAAAATATTTTATCGGGCTGCCGACGGCGAAGGGCATTCAAATCACCGCCGGAACAGTAATCCACAACCCATCCCACCATTTTCTCCGTTTCGACGTGCCCAACCAATGTGGGCAAAAAAGGGTGGCTGAGACTGCCCAAAATCTGCTTTTCTACACGCGCTCTCTTAAACCCATCTTTCTGCTTCTGAAGCACAAATTTGCTCATGCCTTTCAACGCCAAACCCCTTTCAAACCCCTGTTTGATGACCAAAAACACCGTCCCCATGCCTCCCTTTCCCACTACTTTCACGGCTTTGAGTTCTTCCATTTCCATCTCCCTCCCCAAATCCTCGGCAAAGCCTTCGCCCACATTTATCCTCATATTCGGCGCTTATTTCGTCAATCAACACATTTTCCAACCAAAGAAGCGGTCATTAAACTTTCCAGAATAATATACGGAAGCGCGAGTCAATAGAAAGAGTCCGCCGTAAGGGAAGATAGAACAAAGAGCAATAAAGAGCCGTCTCTTTTGATGCCTGCGCGACAGTTGTTCGTTGGCACACGCTTTTTTTCTTCCTTCTTTTGACACGTTATTATTGATTTACCACTAAAACAGGACTTCGAATTCGTCGGCCATGGCCAACCAACCAAAAAGAAAATGTCCACTTTTGAATAAATGGGAAAGGAGTTTTGGTCACGGGGAATTTGGTGTTGCCTTCGCACTATAAATTGGGTGTGGTGATTTATGGTCTTAGATTGAAGGTTGGTAAGATTTGAATGCAGATTCTACTTTTAAAAGTAGCTAATTTAAAAGAAATTGTTTTTATTAGTCTTTGCTTATAAGGTCGAACTAATGCTTTCACTGAACAATTTCGACATTACTTCTTGTTAAAATAATTAAAAGTAGTTAACAATTTTGACATTGATTCTTGTTAAAATATAAAGTGATCAATTTATTTGTGTGAATTATTAAATTCGTCTAGAAAAATATCTGATTGACTGTTTGTTTTTTTCATTTCAAAAATTATTTTAAAAAAAAAATAGTACAATGACATTCTTATACCTTATTAAGGTCCGTTTGGCGCCAGGGATTACCCTGGAATAAGCATTAGTTAATGCTAGAATAATTTAATTCTTTGTTTGTGGGCATTTTACGAATTCTCGAATTAGAAAACTAATCCCCATTTTGGGGCCAATGCTTGCATTAGTTAATTCTAAAAAAATAGCTGGAATTCATTTCTTATTCGAGAATAAGCTATTTATGGATTCAAATTTATTTTATTTTATTAATTTTTTTTGTTTTTAAAAAAAAAATTTAAATCTTTTTTTGTTTTTAAAATGTGGGTATGTATATATACACACATGTATATGTGTGTATATATACACACATATGTGTGTATATGTGTATGTGAATATATGTGTGTATATGTAGATGTGTATGTGTGTATATGTGTATGTGAATATGTGTGTATATGTAGATGTGTATGTGTATATACAAGTTAAAAATACATATTGTTCAAATTAATTAAAAAAATGAAAAATAATCCTTATTCCAATTCTACAATATAGGATCCAAACGCAGAATAGCTTATCCCAGCTCTCATTTTCAGGATTAATTAATCCGAGAATAGGTCCTTATTCTAGAATAGGCCTATTCTGGATAAATTAATGCCATGCACCAAACGGGCCCTAAATTCCTTATACCTTAAATTTCTTATGACAATATATATTTTCTAGGCAGCGACTAATTTTCTGTAGAAAGTAAAGTGGGACAAGCGTCTTAATGCACGTCAATTCCTTTGCTTTGGGAAATTTCGGTTTCCATCTACCGTTTTCCTTTTTCTACCTTTTCTAATTCCCAAAATTCAAAAAATACTCATTTCACTTAAATTGGCGGCCACTCAAAATTATAAATTATTCTTGTTATCAATATTACATTTTATAAGTGTATAAGATAGATATAGTGTATTTACTTTATTTTAATATATGGAAATAATAAATATACCATATGATTACTTTCTATTTATTTTTAAATTTTAATTGTGACTTGGGTTTAGAATTTAATTTAATTATTTATATATCTTTATCAAAATGTAAACAATAATTAAAATTTATTAAAATTAATCTAATTTATAATTTTTTGATGGGTAAGGGTCGAAGCCAAGATTTAATTATTATTATTTGTTAAGATTAAGTATATTCAAAGCCAAGACCTCTCAGATTAGAAGCTCACAACTTTATCGTTGTGTTGTAGGTTGTAGCCTATTGAAATTTTAATTATTATAGTATAATTATATTTTTAATTAGTATTTTAATTTACATAATATTATTAATATTTCAGTTTTAATAAATTTTAAAAAAGTATTGTTTAATTTGATACGTTTATCAATTTCATAAGTTTATTATTTATTATTAGGTAAATTTATTAAATAATAAACAACATATAATAGGTAAGGTTTACATGATGGTTAGTATCATGGTTAGAGTTAGGGTTTTGATTAGGGTTAGAGTTGAGGATTATGTTTAAGGGTTTAGGATTAGGATTATAGTTAGAATCATGGTTAGGGTTAAGGTTCATATCACTGTTACAGTTATCTTTAGGGTTATGATCATGGTTTAGGATTACAATTATGGTTAGGTTAAAGATTTATATCATGGTGGTAATTATGGCTAGGGTTATGACTTTGATCAGGGTTAATATTTAGGGTTTGGGTTAGGATAAGCATTTAGGTTTACGTCATGGTTAGGGTTAGTATTGGATTTATAGTTTGGGTTATGATCTTGTTTAAGATAAGGGTTTGATGTTTGCGTCAAGGATAGGATTAGGGTTGGGGTTAGGGTTGTGAATTTGGTTTAGGATTACAATTATGATTGGGGTAATGGGTTACATCATGGTTACTATTATGGTTAGGGTTACAATTTTGATTAGTATAGGCTTAAGACTATGATTGAGGTTAGATTTAAGAATATGATTGATTTTATGGTTAAAGTTAGGGTTTTTATTAGGGTTAGGGTTCAGATAATAGTTTCAGTTTGCTTCATGATAAGGGTTGGAGTTGTATTTATAGTTTGGGTTATGATCTTGTTTAGGATTACGTGATTAAGGTTTGTATTACAGTTTAATATCCATGATAAGATCTAAGGGTTAAGGTTTATAGTAATGGAACTTGATTATCTTCCTAATTGATAGGTTTTCTTAAATTTATTATTCTAACTATCACTTCTCTATTCAGACCTATCTTGCACAAACATCATTGACTAAATAGTCTACCAACTAACCCTATTAGCTACAAAAATTAATGGAGAAAAATGTAATGTCCCTTGGTGCAATCACTTAGGGTTGTCTTATTCTCATCGTAATAGATTAATTCTTCTTTTATAAACTTCTAAAAAATTCTAATATATCAAAGGATTGTAAGAAATTAATCAATGCAATTGACAAATATCTTTATATTAATGAGAACTAAGTTTACTCCAATCATTGAGATTATTTGTCCAAGAAAGACTTCTAATAAAATCTCTAATTGGAAATTGATGAACCAAATATTTTATAATGATGATATTATATTGATAATACTATCTTGACAACTGATATGAGTTTTAGTCCCTTGTGGAGTCACTTTAAGTATACCTTATTCTAATATTCCAATTGATTGATTATTTCCTAAGAAATGTATTGATGTGCACAACATGTGTGTGTGTAGCTGCTACTATAATGACTCTTACTTTTGTGGACTAAGTTTTCCCTTCCACTCTAACTTAGTTTATTGATTCATGGAGTTTATGCCCTTTTAACCATACTGTGATAAGAGACTATGGATGCAAATTCTTTCGATGGTGACTTGGGGCCTTTAGAAAGAATACAATCTAAAATATCTCCAAGACAAGAAATGAGGTTTTTAAGGTTATAAAGTATCAAATGATAGAGAATATTAACGATGCTTCCTTCATCACCTTCTTATGGATGTGACACAGTCATGGCAGGAGTTTCCCCAATGGAGATGGTCCAAACCATGTAGTATGAGTCACACAACAGAAATCAACAACATCAGACACAAGAAATGATGATCAACATGCTACAACAGTTCTTCGCATTATCACAGAATGAAATATTTACATCATATCGGCCTACAACATGCAACTTACATTCTTTCGGTAGACATGTATGATTACAACAAAAATCTAGAACTAAACCTTAGAATTAATGCTCCAATAGTTATCCTACTAAGAGCTATCACCGAGCTCCTAAACAAAGATCAAATGGCTCAATATATAGAGCCTTCACAACTCATATGTCGACTAGATCAATTACATTTTCAAAGACTAAGGAAATGTAATGTGTGTAAATTTATAGGTCAGGACCCAAATCATAAGATCTCAATGCCAAGATGTAGGAATGACGCGTAATCCAAGAGAAAAATTGGTGAAAGATCAAGAAACATCGTGATATGAGAAACACAACTTCCTTGATCGGGAAAATGCTTTATGACATCAAAAAAAATACAACTAACCGTTAGAATGTGAAGAACACATAGAACTAACCATGAATCATGGTTATCTCCTCTGTGAAGTAGCCAAATGAGGTGTGAACCCAAACATAAGTAAAACATGATTTTTTGAACATACAGGTTTGCAACAATAAATGATCCAAACCTAAAGATTGCCACTAAAAATGTGCAAAATTGGCTAACTGAAACAAAACTAAGAATAGACTGAAAAGATTTTTTTTGAGTGATGCATGATTGCCAATGACCCAAGGATGCTCCTACATCAGACACCCATGGTGAGATTAAGATGTTCGACAAGAGGAGTGTATGAACATCTCACAGGATTTAGGACATAAATCGCATGCTCATTCTTAACCTAATATCTTCTTTATCTGCAACTTTCTTTATGTATACCTTTGCTTTGTCTTTTGTTAGATACATCAACTTCTTCTTCTCTACACTCTTTCTTTCCTACCCCACATCTGCATAAGGTGTTAATGGACTTTTACCACCACCTTGTTTCTTCTGCACATCAATTTACCTTTGCTACAAGACCCCAATAAAGTCTTATGTTGCTTCACCATACCCTTTTTGTTATCTGGTACCAACCGGCTCTCTGATCAACCTCCAAAATCATTCTTTAGATCCATATAAACCTCTGTATTTTTCTTCTCCAAATAGTAAATCTTCACAATGATTAGATTTATTGCATTTCTCCTCTCTTTCTACTTCAAGGGATCCAAAGTAAACCTTTTCCCATCCTTCTCTATTGTGACCATGTTACTTCTGCAATCATTGATATCTCAACTTAGCATATTGCCAAGGTCTACCCAATAGAAAATGACAAGCACTCATAGATACCATATCACCCAATACCTCATCTTTGTAAGGCCCAATGTTGAAGTTTACCAAACAATGTTCTTTCACCTTCACCATGTGATCATCTTAAAACCAACTTATTCCACACAGACAAGGATGTTTAAGCCTCTTTAAGCCAAGTTTTTGCACCATCTCTCATGATACCAAATTATCAGTACTTCAACTATCCATTATATCCTTACAATATTTACCTCATGATTTACAAACAGTCCTAAAACAATTCCTCCTATTTATAGGTTCAACTTCATTCTTACTCAATATGACTCTACTAAGCATAAGAGATTAATGGGTATGTGCAGGATCATGGTGAACCAAACTAGGCCCTTAAGTAGCAATGAACATTTAGAAAATTAGGGTTAGGCAAGTTGACGTAAAAATTTGAACTAGTTATCAATCTTATATCAAAAATATGTAACAAGAGAATTTGTAGAAAATTGAATATAGTTTCTAAGTTACTAGCCCTTTTTTGAAAAAACAAACAAGTCTATATGGTGAAAATTCAATTTTCAATGCAGCAGTATGGAAATTTCAGGAAAAATATAAGAAGTAGTTGTATGTCTGACCACCTTAAACATAATCAAATGATAATTTTTTTTACAATATTCTAGATATAAGTAGTAGACTCATGTCTGGATGTGACAGATAGTTTTTTGTAATTTTTTCAAAGTAAGTAATTAATTATGATTTTTCTGCTACAACATTTCCAGAATATAAAAACTATAGTGTCTGACCACCTTAACTTAGTCTAAACTTCATCAAATTGAAAACTTTTTTTCTTGTAGTAGGCAAAGCATAGAATGTGACGCATGTTTCATATTTTAAAAATGTTATATCATTTGAAAGTTATAGTTGTTTTTAATCAGTCTATCAATTAGGACTTTAAAGCTAACTCAATCAAAAAAATAAATAATTACTTATTCAACTCAAAATTTGACAGCAATTATATTGATGGAGATATGAGAATCTCCTTAAGAAACCCTTTTCGTTTCATCAAATACAAGTGAAATAAAAGTTGTCAGCTACATGGATGAAGTCTGGAGATCGGAGGAAATATTAAAAAAAATACATTTTTTGGGTTGACCATGTATGTTTGGCATCCCAAAGACAAAATCCAAGGCAAATCCTAAAGAAAATCCTAGTTTTGTTAGAGGTATTAGGTACCTGATATGCATTAGATACCCAACAGGTTTGAATAAATAAAAAGAAAAAATATATATGATAACAATACA
>MU223621.1:4465654-4510719 GCA_018584345.1 Thuja plicata
TTTATAATTAATAAAAGAATTAATTATTAATGCACCTAAGAGAAAGCTTAAGCACTAAAGAGTAATAACTTAACTAATTAAATCAACATGATTTAATTAATAAGAAAACTAATGATTACTCTAACACTACATAGTCATAAGGGGAGTTAATTGGTCTTAGGATCCCTCATGACCCCTTAGAACCCCTAAGAATACATCTTAGGGGTCCTAATGGGTCCTAGGACACCTTATGACCTTTTATGACCCCTTATGACCCCTAAGAGTACATATTAGGGGTCCTAAAGGGTCATAAGGGGTACTATGACCTCTTAAGATAGCTTATGACCCCTTACGACCCTTTAAGATACCTAAGAATACATATTAGGTGTCTTAAAGGGTCCTAAGGGGTATTAAGGGGTTATATGACACATTAATGTGTCTTAGGACCCCTTATGACCCCTAAGAATACATCTAAGGGGTTGTAAGTGTCCAAAGGGGTCATAAAAGGTCTTAGGATAGATTAATGTGTCCTAGGATCCCTTAAGACCCCTAATATGTATTCTTAGGTGTCCTAAATGGCCCTAAGGGGTCCTATGACACATTAATGTGTCCTAGGACCCATTATGACCCCTTTGGACCCCTAATAATACACCTTAGGGGTCATAATGGGTCTTCAGGGGTCCTAGAACTCCTCATGATCCCTCAGGACCCCTACGAATACATCCTAGGGGTCCTAACGGGTCATAAGGGCTCTTAAGGGGTCTTAGGACCCCTAATGGTCCCTGAAGAATACATCTTATGGGTCCTAAGGGGTCATAAGTGGTCTAAGGACCTCTTATGGCTCCTAAGGGGTCATAAGTGGTCTGAGGACCTCTTATGACCCCTAAGAGCTCTTTATGACCCCTAAGAATACATATTTGGGGTCATAAAGGGTCCTATGACCCCTTAAGACACCTTATGACCCCTTAAGACCGTTTAGGATACCTACAAATACATCTTAGGGGTCATGAGGGGTTGTAGGATAGATTAATGTGTCCTAGGACCCCTTAAGACCCCTAAGATGTATTCTTAGGTTTCCTAAAGGGTCCTAAGGGGTCATAAGGGGCCTTTAGGGGCCATGACAGTTATAAGGGGTCATAAAGGGTCCTAAGATGTATTCTTAGGGGTCCTAAGGGGCCCTGAGGGGCTCTAGGACCCCTTAAGACTAGTTAAGACCCCTAAGATGTATTTCTTAGGGCTCCTAAGGGGTCTTGAGGGGTCATAGGACTTCTTAAGAACCCTTAGGAGCCCTAAGATATATATTCGTAGGTGTCCAAAGGGGTCATAACGGTTCGTAGGATACATTAATGTGTCATAGGACCCCTTATGACCCCTTAGGGCCTTTTAGGAAACCTAAGAATACATCGTAGGGGTCCTAAAGGGGTCTTAAGGGGTCTTAAGGCACATTAATTTGTCTTAGGACCCCTTATTACCCCTTTAGACCCTTTAGGATCCAGGAGGGGCTTAGATGTATTCTTAGGGGTCCTACAGAGTCCTAAGGGGTCATAAGGGTTCCTAGTACACATTAATGTATCATAGAACCCCTTGATACCCCTTTGGACCATTTAGGACCCCTAAGATGTATTATTATGTGTCCTAAAGGGTTGTAAGGGGTCTTAAGGTGCCCTAAGGGGTCATAGAATCCCTTATGACCATTTAGGACTCCTAATATGTATTTTTAGGTCTCTCTCTCTCTCTCTCTCTCTCTCAACAATGACAATGGCTCCCATGGTAAAATGTTGGCACCATTCCATACTTTTTAAATGTTTCATACACATCCATATTAGGTATCAGGTACTGGATACATATCATATGTACCTGATAACTTCAATTTACATATATGATATATGATATATGTCAATGATTTTCATTGACATATTATATGATAATATAGTATAATAATATTTTATATTATCATATAATAATTTATATTATAATATATTATAATATAATATAATATATTATATTATTATAGTATAATATAATACTAGAATATAATATTTAATATAATATAATATTGTTGGCTCAAAATCATATTGTATCAGGTACTTGATAGTTATCGGATACCCGACACCTATCAGGTACCCGATGTGGCTTGTGCTTTGGTGTCTCTTTTGGCCAGGTGTACTGATACCCGGGCCTACTAAAAATTCTAACACACCTTTTCATGTTTTTGGGCTGATGAAAAAGGCATATTTTTCACATCGCCACTTTTTGGCACACTATGATCCTGCACATACCCTATCCCATCTCAGGTTCTTCGATACTCTCCATAAGTGCACTATTTGTTTTATTCTCATGTGCCACCAGATTCTATTTGCCCAAGATTTTGTTAGATCCTTCTGAACATTGAATAGCTCTATGTCCTACGCCACCACACTTGAAACAAGTACCTTTAAATTCCTTGTTGTCACTTCCTTTCTTTTGTATCCTCTAATCAGGATCCTCATAAATTTTCTATTTCTCTTTACCATTTCTATTCACTTGGTTCTCATTTCCTCTAGGGTTACTTTGTCTCCTCTTTACCTTATCTTCTTCCTTCAATGCATATTGATAAGCATCCTCAACATACTTAGGTCATCTTGAAAGTTAAATCTCAGACCATTAATATATCTAGCCACCTTCTCCATAGATATATCTTTGTGTCCAGATATGATTGTCATCTTGTAAAATTCCTCAGTGTATTCCTTCACACTCATGTGTTTCTCCTTCAAGTTCTGTAACTTCTTGAATAATTCATATATATTCAAATATATAATATTTTCTATATACACCATTTAAAAAACAATCACCCAACTGGTGACCAAGAACAACAACAAACATAAAAACTGGTAACAAGAGTCCACCAGAACACTGATTGTTTTTGGATGAGGCAACATTACCAATGACCCAAGATGCTCCTGTATCACATTTATTCTTTGACTATATGTTTTCCAAGAGATATGAAACTTGTTTGGTTTTTATATTAATGAGAATATCAGTATTTTTGATCAAGTATTTGGTAATATCCTAAGCCTTAGGAAAGATTACAATGTTTTTTATCTTGTCTTTCAGTTGAAAATTTTTGGATTATTTTGAAGTTTAGAAATGACAATGTGTTCAGTGGCAGGGTGAGAGCTCTTATTGGGACTCAGGGGAGACTCATTTTTCAGAACATTGACATGCAGGTTTCAGTCACCATGAAGCTTGTAAAGAAGAAATTTGAGAATTTAATGCAAGATGGTACAACAACAGGGTTCAAGTTGGAGATTTCCATTGACATACATAGGTAAGGCACACTGAGGAGAGGATGTTGTTTGAGGTTGCATTGGAAAACTTTATGGCAAAACTGAACCAGCAGAGATAAAGATATGCTAGGATAGTGGCAACAATGCCTCTAGCAGTCTTACCACTAGCCATTGTGCAAATTCTAGTTGGTGTGTGAGTTACACACCCATATACCAACAGATCCAAGAAGATAGGTGCTAAAATGGATGGAAGAGCAGTTAGGATGGGTGGTATGGGTAGAGAGATGAGGAAACGACTGATTTTATGTTTAGTATATGTATCTAGTTTATACTTATTGTACAGGGATTTAGTAGTTGACAATTTCTTGTTCAAAGGATATGCAATACTTGTATGTACATACATGGTGTTCCGATATAATCTTTTTTGTATTAGATATGTAGCAAACTTATCGGTATGATGTAACAATAGGATGCGGTGTAAGATATAATGTGAAGTCACTAAAAAATCTACTTACTCTTGTATTTTGAATCCTTTATATCTAATACAAAAAATGTGTGAAATATTATTTTATATAATTAATAAATTTACTAACTATCCATAAAAATAATAAAAATATGCAATTGTTATATCATTTTGCTTATTTTATCAAATTTAAAACAAATTGTTGAATCTTTTAACAATACCATATGTATTCGAATCATAAACTAGAAGACTAAACATCTGTATACATATAACTAAATATATTGAAGATTTCTTGTACTTACATGTATAAAACTTTATTATTCTTACATCACTTTGATTGTTAAAAAGAAATTAAAATATTTTAAATTATAATACAATATTTTTTATTATTAAATAAATATATCAAAATAGTATTGAAAATATATAGGCTAAAAATTGAATAATATTATTTTTTATTTTTTTATTCATTATATTCACTAGTCTTTTTTTAAAATGTGTAAGATATTGTTTTATATAATTGATAACTTTAAAAAAATATATCTTTATACAAATTTTACTTATTTTATGAAACAAAAACAAATAAAAATCATTTATAACTATATTTATAGGCTTTCAACCTGTAAATGTTAAAATCTGACATATGGATTCCATTCATAAAAAACTAAAAAATTACAAGACACTTAGTTAAGAAATTAGAATGAATGGTAAAATTGATTTATCGGAGGCCTTCGCCAGAGAATAAGGTGGATTTATCCCTTGGGGAAATCCAGAAACACAGAAGAGGACTGTTTTCTACAAAAGAGAATCACCTGCACAAAAATACTGCGTGACTCTCTCATCGTGTATAAACCATTCAGAAGAAAAAACCCCGTTTTCAAAACCCTGAAAAGACATCAGTCTGCTTTCCATCGGACTGAGACGTTCGACTTTCACAGTCCGCCTGGTCGAGAAGATGTTTTTCGACGTCCATGCTCTGCATGGCGGCCACATTTTCCATGCAAACGGGCGAGGGAAGAAATGGCGGCGCAACAACATGCAACCTCTCAACGGATTCCCAATCGAGGCCTCGGAAGAAAAAATGAGATTTAATTTCGTCTGCCCCGTTGAAACCCAATCTGCGGCGGGGGTCTTTGATAAGCAATCTCTGAATGAGGTCGCGTAACGCCGTCCATCGGCCGGAAAACGGCGGTTGCTTCACCAGAACGTTGTGAAACGTGTCTTTTCTCGTCGGCCCCGTGAACGGCGTTCTGCCGGAGCTCAACTCGTAGAGCAAAACTCCGAAAGCCCACCAGTCGACGGAAAAGTCGTGGCCGCCACCTTCGAGCATTTCCGGCGACACGTACTCCTCTGTTCCCACGAAAGAATTTGTTCTCGTGTTGGGGGGTTTTTTGTTTACAGGAGAAACACGAGTAGCCGACCTGCTAATAACGCACGATGTCATGAAAGCGAACTTCCCGGTCCGTTTTGGAGACTGTGGCGGTTCCGGTGGCGGTCTGAGGACCGCCGAGAGGTCGAAGTCGGTTAGCATAATGTGACCATCTTCTTGCACTAGAATGTTCTCGGGTTTCAGGTCTCTGTACACAATTCCCACGCTGTGCAAATGCTCCACCGCCAATATTATCTCAGCGGCATAGAACCTGCGCCAATACGATAACCGCGTCAGGCGTGTTTTGAATAGAGCAAACGTGACAAACAAGAAGACTTATACAAGTGAAACCTGAAAGCATGCGAGAACTCAAAATAGATACTTGTTGTTCAAGTAAAGACGAGAAGAAAATTCAAAAGTTTCGTTTTAGATGTTAAATTGTGACGACCTTGCCCCGGAAGAAAAAGTCGAATGAGATTTATAAACTGGAAGTTCTTGAACGAGAATCGGTCATGCTTGAAACGTTGATGAATATTTTAAAATTATGAAAGAAAATTAAAACGAAAAGAACCAGAAAAATTAAAAGTTAAAGGAGACTTTCAATAATTCCAACATATATCTTTTAAGCAACATATTAGTTCAAAACTGGGGACACAAAGGGTGTAATGTTTGAGTATCTTAGATAAACCCTCTTCGTGCTATTAATTTTTGTGCAAGGCATATTAAAAAGAGGTCAAATATAAAAATATTGAATAAAACAATAAATGGTAAATTATAAATTTAGAAATTATATTATTTTATGATATTTATCTATTTATTTTTTAAAAATATATTAGTTTATGACTTTATCTATTTATTTTGATGGTATATGAAAAAGTGTGATTTATAAGTTTCAAATTGAAATGTAAAAAATATTTATATAATTATTTATCTAAATATTTCTTAATCAATATATAGTTTATAAAATTATTATATTTATAATTTATAATTATTTATAAAATATATGTTTCATTCAATCTTAAATATTTAATATTATAATTGAAGACAAAAAATATATCATTATTTAAATTAAAATATAGTTAACATTTTAAATAAATTAATGACATTTTTAAAATCTTTCTAAATAAAAAGATATTTTTATCAAATTAGACTTGAAGATTCCTATCTTTTTTCTTTAAAGAGAGAGAAAGGAACAATATATGAAATCCTTATTTATTAAAAAAAAATTCTTTATTTGAATATGTCT
Source organism: Thuja plicata (assembly GCA_018584345.1). Lineage (NCBI taxonomy): Eukaryota > Viridiplantae > Streptophyta > Pinopsida > Cupressales > Cupressaceae > Thuja > Thuja plicata. The sequence goes on from MU223621.1 coordinate 4,471,975, forward strand.
AATTAATTTTGAAGAAAAAATTAATAGAAGAAAGGATCTTAGTATCTGACTATATTAATAGTTGAACATATTCTAATAGCATATGTTAATTTAGAGCTCCATATTTTTTGATAGTTTATCATTAAGGGTTCTACATTGAAGTTGTGTTTATATGAGTATTCTAATTGATTGAAATGTAAGTTGTAGTGTTCATCATGAGCACTCTAAATGAATATTCTATTTGAATGAAATGTATTCTAACAAATTATGTGATGCCATATTAGCACGCTAATAAAACATCATTTGTACAACTACTAGTCCAAAAAATTTAGAGCCTATCAAACACCTTAACAAAAAGCATGCTAGTGTGATATATAATTGATGATGTCACCCTAAGACTTTAAAAAGCATGCTGATGTGACATATAATTGATGATGTCAACCTCAAACTTTGATTATTGCCAACTAAACTAATCTAAAAAATTAGAAATAATTTAAAATTGTCAAAATAGTAAATTTTTTAAAATATACTAAATTAACACTCAGCTATGAAATGCTCTACCTTAAAAATGAAGATATTGAAAATTTGAATCTCTCCTGCGGACTTGCAAACTGTAACCATGCTGAAAACATACCTTAAAAACAACCAAAACTAGAAATAAGGCTTGAATTTCTTCATATTCAAGTCTTCCAAGAATGCACCCACCCTTCCATAGGTCTCTCAGAATTTCCAAAGCCAGGGTTGGCCTAAAGATTGACCAGGCCAACTCTAATGAAAAGTAAATGAGGAGATTTGTCAAATCTTAGGGCCGAAGCTTGCAGAAACTATTTTGATGTTTCTATTTGCTAAATGGCAGCTTCCTCACTCCTCTTTTTGAAGAAAAAGATTTGTAGAACAGAGAATTGATTTTGTAGATTATCTATCACTGAGAATTTGGGACTAATTCAGGTCTCAAAGCTCATTAGTTTAGATGTGAGGACAAATTTATAAAAATCAGATTCGATCCTTTCAAAGTTATGCTAAAGAGGGGTATTGTACTAACCACCACGTTTTTAAAAATCGATCTCATAAATTAATAATCACGTTTTTGCAGAGACATTGATCTCATAAACTGAGCACCACACCTCTAAAACAAATCTGATAAAGACTGATCACCAAACTTTTAAAAATTAATCACATAACTAACCACCACACCTATTACATAGATCGTGGCAAAAAGCATAGCTCACTCGCAACATTCATTCTAAACCATACTCATTATTATACCTACAACAGCGCCACCGGCAACAATTAAACAAGCTGATAAAACATTTGGAGAATGAAAGACAAAGCAAGAGGAAAAAGAAAAGCAAGACACATACCGAATGACGTTCTCTGAAAATATATTACCCGGCTGCCGACGGCGAAGGGCATTCAAATCACCGCCGGGACAGTATTCCACAACCCACCCCACCATTTTCTCCGTCTCGACCTGTCCAACCAATGTGGGCAAAAATGGGTGCCTCAGATTGCTCAAAATCTCCTTTTCCACACGTGCTCTCTTAAACCCATCTTTCTGCTTTTCTAACACAGATTTGGTCATGGCCTTCAAAGCCAAAGGCCTATCAAAGCCCTGTTTGATGACCAAAAACACAGTCCCCATGCCTCCCTTTCCCACTACTTTCACGGCCTTCACTTCTTCCATTGCCATCTTCATCTCCCTCCCCAAATCCTGGGCAATGCCTTCGCCAACATTTATCCTCATATTCAGCGATTAATTCGTCAATCTACATAGTTTCCAAACAAAGAAGCGGCCATTAAATTTCAGTTGTCGTGTAATAGCAAAGCAGATCCGCTTACTATTATATAAAGCATAGGATGTGTGGAAGCGCGGGTCAATAGACAGAGTTTGTTCTACAAATGGTTTATTTGAAGAGGGCGAGATAGAAGGGGCATCTAGAAGCAGAATATTTGTCCACCTGTTGTTTGTCTTTCTAAATTTCAACATCTTCCCGTTAATTACTGCCTTAGCTTTTGATGGCTACGTGACAGATTGGATGTCAAGCTCATACATTTTTCCTTCCGCCTTCTCACCCGTCTCCTATGACACGTTATTATTGATACCTAATAAAATAAAACTTTGCATTCGTCACCCATTACGAAAAGGCCAATGATAAAAAAATGTCCACTTTAGATTAAATAGGGATGGAATTTAGGTCTTATTTTTATAACTGATAGGTTTAGATAACGTAACTTCCAAGGTACCAAGAGAAGTGTTGACCATAGGGGTGAAATCCCCAAGCTACGTCATCTATCTAGACATATTATTTATCTTATGTATTTATGAATCATTAAAGGAAGGAGAAACTTTAAAGTTCATTATATTCTTGTTTATATATGTACACATATATATTTTTTTTTTTAGTGAAGGCATTTGAAGTGAACATATTTTGCCGTTCTATTATGGTTCTTGTCTTTTTACTTTTTGTGGCCGCTCATATTGTACTTGTCCTTAATTCATTATGCCTATTATTTTCACAACATTTTTTGGATTCCTATTCAATTAAGCTTCAAAATTCCACTTTTTACAATGCCAACATTTTCATGTAATGTTTATTACGCTAAGGAGTTCCCTATTTGAACATGATCAGTTGAGCTTCAAGATTGAGGGTCTATATTGAAGGAAATAGGGAAGGAATGCCAATATGTGCACACGGTCCAGTACATGCAATAGCATTGCGCGGGTTAGGGGCCCACAAGTGCACACCTAATCTTCCTGTATGTAACATGTATCCTTTGAAAAGTACACCTATTCACACCTAATCCCCCAGCATGTAGAATGTATCCTTTAAAAAGTACACCTATTCACACCTAATCCCCATGTATGTAGCATGTATCCCATCTTCCCAGCTCACGTGCATGTACACCTATTGGTCATTTCATGCAAAATTTGCCTACATCCACCACAACAAACATGTAAGGCCACCATTTTTCATTGAAGGGAAATCAAATCAAAAGTAAATGGTGAAATAAAAGCAGCTCTGCAAATTCAACGGGGATTCAAAATTCAAACTGGAAAGAGTACATACATTAATGAGGCCACACAAACACATAATACGTTTCAAACATAGAAATAAACCTAAAATCATTTCATTCAATTCATTGTTATCACAAAGAAGACACGACAACCATCAAAGAGGAGGAAGACAACACAAAAGTCATTGAAGACTATAAGCCATACTATTCCAAGTATTTCACTTGTTCCATTTTAGACATGTTCTGAGACCTGCATTCTTTCCATCCTCACGCAGTTTTGTTTAGTAGTTGCCAACATTTTATCTCTGTTTTTCACGTATTAACTGTATATGTTATTTCTTTTGTTTGAATTTTGTTCAAACCCTTGTATGGATTTTATAAACCCTTATTGTTATATATCCTCGTGCTTATAATATGTTTTACATCCGTTTAGTTTTACATGTTTTGTGCAAATCCTTGTCATTTCAGATCCTTACACTTTTATTGTTTCACGTTCCTATTGTTTTATTAACGACATGAGTTATCAGATTACATGACCATGCATCACTGTTTTTGTTCCTTAAAACCCTTCGTTACCATTTCACATTCTCTCAGTATTAGATGTATAAATGAGATGTTAATTTTATTCTTTAAAGCATGTTCATTTCATTTTCTATTTTATGTACTCTCACATTATTGTTTCACTTCCTCAAGGCTTATTTTGATATAACTATTACTGTCACTATTTTAGTAGCCAACTGAGTTACTATTTCCAAGTGAGTTATTGTTTTAGTAGCCAATTCAATTACCATATTGCATGTCCATGCATGTCAGTATTTTCTTGTTCCTTAAACCCTTGTTTACTATTTCACATCCTTACTATTTTATAATATTCTTTATATTGTTTCTTCCATGTTCATTACATTTTAATTTTTAAGTACTCTTACTTGTTGTATCACATCCTCATGGTTTACTTTGATCCTGTATTTTGTTGGTGTTTCACATCCTCCCTATTTTACCGTCCACCCGAGATATTAGATTACTTGTCCCTGTGAAACTAAAAAAAAAGTAACATTATTTATATGGAAACATACTACTTTTGTTCAAGCATCACTGTCATCTTACACAATATATTATCATTATACATCAAATTGCATTTCTATTTCTCATTATGCATCACTATTAATATTCATCGTCAAGCATCACCCTTGGATATAACATGCTTAGTTTGTTCCATTTCATAGTTACCCACATTCCACAATGCTTCAATTCAAATCTCACATTTTAAATTTATAATCTCAAACATTATGTAGATGACTATGAGTATTAATCACAGACAATGAACATTAACAAGTAACAATAATGCAATTCAAAGAATGAACATGGACATAATTGAGTGTTGACATTACTCACAGAGATCAACTCACCCAGATTGTACAAAATTATGAAAATGATAGGGAAGACTATTTCAACTCTCATTGCACACTCATAGATCAAGGTAATACTGCAACTTGCTCTCTAACTCATGAAGATGAACATATCCTAACATTTCTCAGAGAATCATCCCATACATCTTGTAGACCAATTTTTTCCATGGAGTGACCTATCAAGATCCCATATCCACTAATTTGAGCACCTAAAAGATGACTTGAGAACCATGCTCTTATTATTGACCAATTATTTGTTAGACCAAATCCTTGTGATGATCTTGTCTTTTTCACAAGATCTTCTTTCTATTCAAAACTATTCAAGGTCAACCTTTAATCATGGGAAACTTAATATTTGAATAGATATTTCTCGATAAATTGTGGTCATAGGTTCAAGAAATATCTAACAATCTATCATTGCAACAAAGGCTTCAATAGGTTGTCAATGAATAAATCCCATCTTGGATATTTACGAAGGTATATGTTCTACCTTATGGTCAACTTAATGGTGTGTCTCCTAACATACCTTGTCATGTCTACAGTTAACGAATTATTTGGAAAGAACCCGCTCCTACTACACCACCACACCCAATTGACGATGAAGGATTCAACCATGAATCCCTACTAGATTAATTTTTAGATGTGTTGAGATGTTACAGCTTCCCATCTCTACTGTTTATTTGTATGAATGGGTTACATAATAACATATCCATGCCTCACTATCAAAAAATAAAATATTATGTAATCAGAACCATACTTCTTCTATTCAAACAAGCATTGGTATACAAAACGCCATTGTTAGTTTGTTGCATTTTATTGGGGCTCATTTTATACCATACCTCAAATTTCTTAAGCATTATTGTATTTACAAGCTAGTTATAATTCAATTTTCTTGGACCCCCTGCTAACATACATATTATACAGGATGTCTGTAGATGCAGGGGAAAGATAGAATGAGGACTCGTGGTAAAATAAAAAGAGCATCCACAAGAATATCTGCACATAAATTGAGGAGTCAAATTCCCTCCAAATCCTGAAACCCCTCCACACATTGTCATAAATTTGCAGACTACTGATGACATGTAACTGATTGAATCTTCACCGAAATGTAGAAAGATAATGCAAGACATTAAATCAGTTAATGGATTGTATTTTCATTGATATCAACTTGATATAATATGATTAGTTATATTTAAAGTGTCAAAGACTTTAGAGAATCAAAGAGATAAAGATTGTGCTTTCAGTAATGCATAAAAGACTAGCATTCACTATGTGACTACAAACACCAATGGCTAGTGGAACCCAAAGGATAGAGAAAATCGAGAGCAAAGTCACAATGATGCCCAAGCAAGAAAACCGACAAGCATTACCGACGAGCAGAATCACAAGCATTACCGACGGTCAAAATTACAATGTTAACCGATAGACAGACAAGCCTGAAGGACAAATAACCCTGACGGTTAGACAACACCAACAGAGAAGCCCGAGGAGAACTAAAATGTTGATCGAAGCTATCAAAGAGTTAAAACAATGAGGATAACTAGAGTTCAAAAATGACAAATACCTAGCTGGCAGAGCTAAAGATAGACTTAACTAGTTGTTCACATTGTTTTAATCGACAAGTCAAAGCCAGAGATAAGTAAAAGATTTAAAGCTATTTTATCCGGTTGGCAAGAAGATTTCTACGAAATAAAATAGGAGTTAAGCTTTAAAGTAAGATTGGTTAAGATTGCAGATCACACCAAGAACAAGAAAATAAAGAAGTGAGAAACGGTGATATCATGTCTATAAAGAGATAACTTAATTCATTCTCAATTAAGGGGAGTGAATGAAAAAGAAGGATGCTGAAGAGAAACTGATGAAGAACAACTTCATACAGTCCTGATCAAACATGCTGAGGAAAGAGCTAAATATTTCTGCGGACACCCAGCAACAAAGAAGCACAACATCACCGAGCAGAAAGAAGTGGAGAAAAGGTATTGAAAATAGGACATTGATCAGAAAGGTAAAATGAGCTTACAATAGATCTAAAAATCTGCAAGTCTAAGTTGTAAGTGTGAACAAATCATTCACTATTCCAGTTTAACCATTGATTCATAAAGTCTCTTAACCAAGCAGGATTTAAAGATCCTTTCTATATTGAGATACATCACAAGGAGTATCAAAAATTTTGATCATGAAGATAGCATGAGATGTCAGATACCATTTGACAAAATACACTAGGTTTTGTCATAGAAATTAGCATAGAGATGCTTGATATCAAGTGAAAAAATATTTAAATCCTTTAACAAGGTCACACCTAACAGTGTGTTTGTAACCTTTGACAGGGTTGGATCTTCACTGAGCTCACATCAGAAGAGTGAAAATTTTGTGTTACTGGTCCCAAGTGGGTTTTCCCTTAACAGGGTTTCCACATTAAAAATCCATGTGTCAATGTGTTTATGAGTCATTACTTTAGTGTTTTGCATTACACACAACTAATCTGGATTGATCAGTATACACTAAGAAATTTACTATTTTTTGGTAAATGAAAGACTGCTATTTGGTAAACATTAAGAATAAGTTTTAAAAGAGCAATTTGAGCAGTAGTTATTTGATAAGTTTATTTGAAGGCATACATCTTGTAGGACTGAAGATAACTAGAGGCTTAATATTATAGTACTAAGTTTTTGGGTTGATTTATTGGAATATTTTTGAGGCCACTAATTCTCCCCCCCCCTCTTAGTTATTCTAACAATTGCTATCAGAGCTTGTGTTCTTAGAAAGCGAGTTTAACAGCTCAAGCAAAAGATCACAAGATGAACAAGAGAGATGTGCCCAAGTTGAATAAAGACAACTTTGCATCATGGAAAAGTAGAATAAGACTCCACCTATCATGTATTGGTAATGATGTTACTCAACACCTTGATACTGAATATGTGTTTCCTACAAGACCTCACACTCTTGACCAATTGAGAGAAAAACATGAACATAATTGCATGATGATAAATTTCTTCCTCACTCTCCAATGCTGAGTTTGAAGATGTCAAAACCTGCACCTTTGCAAAGTGAATGTGGGATAAATAGAAGCTGGTACATGGAGGAGATGCTAATGTACTAAGAGCCAAGGATGAAATCCTATGAGGGAGGTTTGATGACCTAAAAATGAAAGGAGAAAATATCACTCAGTATAGCTGCAGAATCAAAGAGGTAGTCAATGCTATTTGAGGAGTTGGAGGTGTACTTGAAGAAGAGACAGTGGTAAGTAGAATCTTAAGAACCTTACTCCCTGTATATTCTATTAGAGTTTCTGCTATACAAGAAATGAGAGCATTTGCAAACAATACAGTTACTCTAGATAGTCTGATTGGTAGACTGATTTCATTTGAGATGAATAACTTTGATAATAGTGTCTTACCATCTATAGAGTCTGCATTCAAATCTTCTTTGAAAATAAGTATGTCAAGTCATAGACACACTATGAGGAATGATAGTGAAAGTGATAATGAGGATCAAAGACTTGATGAGATTAAAGAACTAATGGCAAGAATATTGTAGAGAGGCAAAGGTAGATACAAAGCTAAATTACCACTTGTATGTTTTAATTGTAAAGAGGTTAGACACTTTTCTACAAGATGTCCTAACATAAGAAAGGATGACATAAGTAATGACAGAACATATGAAAAGAAGTTTGACCGAGGTGATAACAGAGATTACCGAAGCAACCAAAAATTTGACAGAAGAGACACCCGAGACTACAAGGACAAAGGAAAGAAAGCTTGTTACTTGGCTGAGAACAAAGTTGATGATACTGATACAGAATCTGAAGAAGACATTGAGATGGTATTTTTAGCCATGAAGGATGATTCAGACAAAGAAGAAGAAAGGTATATAGAGACATCACTCATATATAAGGTTCTAGTAAGAATGATGTCTAGATTATAGATAGTGGCTACACTCACCACATGACCGGTGATAAACAAAATTTTGAAAATTTTGAATACTATAATGGTGGATCAGTAAGAATGGGTAATGACACACCTTGTCTAGTTGAAGGTAAAGGAACCATAATGTTGAATAACCTGATCAAATGTGAAAATGCTTACTAGGTAAAAGGACTGAATTAAAATCTATTGAGTATTTCATAGCTGAATAATATAGGTCACTGAGTAGCATTCGATAATAAGAAGACAAAGATCTTCATTGAATCAGGAAGGTTGATCAAAACTGGTGAACAGACAAAAGGTAACCTTTTCTATCTTGATGAAATTAACACCACTTTTTTGATGGCTAGAAACGAAGACATATGGTTGTGGCATAAGAGATTGTGTCATGTGAATTTTGACAACATGATAAATATAAGCAATAAAAGAAGAGTAAGAGGCTTACCGAGCATGTCAAAGCCCCAGCATGTCATGTGCAAGAATTGTCAAAAAGGTAAAATGACAAAGTCTAGTTTCAAGAGTAAAGCCCATACATCTAATGCAATTCTAGAATTAGTCCATACTGATCTATGTGGACCCATGACGACAAAGAGTTACTATGGAGATATGTATTTCATTCTCTTTGTAGATGATTATTCTAGAATGATGACAATTATGTTCTTAAAAGATCAATCAGAAGCATTCAAAATGTTTAAATGGTATAAGGCTATGGTAGAAAAGCAAAGTGGTAAGGAATTGAAATGCTTAAGGTCAGATAGAGGAGGGGAATTTATTTCAGTTGAATTCACTAATTTATGTAATGAGCATGGAATTAAAAGATAGGTTTCTGCACCGAGAACACCACAGCAAAATGAAATTGTTGAGAGGAGAAACAGATCAATTGTTGATTATGCAAGAATATTGATGATTGAGAAAAGCATCACTCAAACTTTCTAGAGGGAAGCTATCAGTACTATTGTCTACACATTAAACAAAGTACAATTGAAGAAGGACACAAAGAAGACACTCTATGAGCTTTGGTATGGTTATACACCCAATGTAAGTTACTTCAGAATCTTTGGTAGTTAATGTTATATTTTGAAAGATGATAGAAATGGAAAGCTTGACTCCAAAAGTGATGAAGGTATCTTTCTAGGGTATTCCACCAAAAGTAAGGCTTATAAATGTCTTAACAAGTCATCTAACAAGATCATTGAAAGTGTAAATGTAAGATTAGATGAATTTGCAGAAAAGAATGATAAGGAAAGCAAAAAAGAACTAGAAGACTACAACAGGTTTGATTACACTGAAGAACCTGACACTCTACCCGAGCAACAATATATCGCTCTTGAGAAACAAAACATTGCACCCAAGCATCAAGCTGAATTACTGAAATTAGGATAATACTCAAGATGATGTATCGAGCGATGGAGATCAGAACGAAGGTCAAGAAGATGATCATAATGATGGACAAAGAGCTGAACCAAAAATTGCCAAGTATGTCAAAAGACATCATCCACAAAATCAAATCATTGGAGACAAGAAGGCTGGAATGAGAACAAGAAGTAAGTCACTAAACACTAGATGTTTACTTTGTGATTTTGAGCCTAAATATGTTAATACTGCACTTGAAATTGAGGAATGGGTCAGTGCTATGAATGAAGAAATAGAAAAGATTGAGAAGAACAGTACATGGACACTAGTACCAAGACCAAATGACAAGAATGTCATCGGTACCAAATGGATATTCAGAATTAAGCTGAATGAGAATGGAGAAGTCACAAGGAACAAAGCAAGACTAGTATGCAAGGGGTATGCACAAGAAGAAGGTATTGATTATGGTGAAACCTTTGCACCCATTTCTAGACTAGAAGGAGTAATAATTCTTCTTGCTTATGTTGTATTCAAAGGATTTAAGGTATACCAGATGGATGTCAAATATGCAATCCTAAATGGAATATTGGAAGAAGAGGTATACATTGAACAACCAGAAGGGTTTGTTGATCTAGATAAGAGAAACATTGTACATGTAGACTACATTTAAAGCCTTGTATGGATTAAAACAAGCACCTAGAGCCTCGTATGAAAGAATTCACTCCTATCTCATTAGCGTTGAATTTTTAAGAACAAGTGAAAATAGCAACCTGTACTTAAAAGAAGATACCAATGGTAATATTTTGATTGCTGAAATATTTGTTGATGATATCATTTTTGGGGGAAATGAAATGTTATGCAAATCCTTTTCTAATGAAATGAGAAAATATTTTGAAATGTCTATGTTTGGGGAGATTAAATTCTTTCTTGGTTTACAGATTCTTCAATAAGATGCAGACATATATATCACTTAGTCAAAATACATCAACAAAGTGCTGATGATATTCAAGATGGAAGATTCCAAATGAGTTGGAACACCTATGGCTACTAGATGTAAGTTGACAAAGGAAGATAAGTCAAATGAGGTAAACCAGACCTTGTATAGATCAATGATTGGAAAACTAATCTATTTTGTTCATAGTAGACCAGATATTGCACATGCAGTTGGAATAGTTGTAAGATTCTTTGCTAATGCCAAAGAATCACATATGACTACTTTCAAGAGAATTCTGAGATATCTGAAGAACACCAAGGACTATGGCTTATGGTATAAATGAGAAGGAAAATTTGAGCTACAAGTGTATACAGATGTTGATTGTGCTGGAAACATTGATGACTGAAAGAGCACAACTAGAGGAGCATTCTTCATGGGTGACAGACTTATCACATGGATTAGAAAGAAGCAAGATGCATCTCTTAGTCTATTGCAGAAGCAGAATATGTGGCTGCTGCTACAAATTTCTCTAATATTGAATGGATCAAACAGTTACTGGAAGGTATGAATATGAAGATTCCTGAACCCATGATTATCATTTGTGATAATACTAGTGCAATTAACATATCAAAGAATCCAGTCATACATGCTAAGACTAAGCATATAGCTATCAAGTATCACTATTTAAGAGAACAAGTGAAAGAAAAAGGGGTGATACTATAATATGTTTAATCCAAGGAACAATTAGGTGATATATTCACAAATCCTTTATCGACAAATACATTTGAGTACCTGAGACAGAGACTAGGGGTCCAACCCTTGTCTATCAGTCAGTAAGCTGACTAGAAGGCTGCATCAGCCTATACAAAAATCAGAAGGTCATTCATATTTATGCAAGCATAGATATGGACAATAACATATACATTTGTACCCAGGAAGATACAAATTTGCACCAAACACCAGAGTCAATGTATTGCCGATGGATAGGGAAATTCAAGGAGTATATTATAAAAAGGATGGAAGATGATATGGAAGAATTGTTTGGCATTGTTGTCAAAGGGAGAGAGATTATCTCATTATCAGAGAAGAGATTCTATCATTATCCATGGAGAGAAGTTCCTAAGAATTCAAAGAAAGAGTTAATCAAAGGGAAAGATTTATTACATATGAAATATCCATCTATGGGAGAGAAGTAACAAAGGGGGAGAGTATATTATAAGGGAGAGATTGTTGTCAAAGGAAAAAGAGAAGATCAAAGAGAGGAACAATCAAGGTAGAACACATATATTAGAAACAGAGACAGAAGCTGCTGCATCTATCCAGTAAAGGGATTGAAGATTGAAGAACACACAATGCAAGAAACAAATCTAAGCTATATGAGCTTACTGAGAACCAAACATTTGTATTATTTATAGTAGAAGAGAATGATGAAATTCAAATATGTTGGTAAAAAGATTATTCTTTTATTCTTTAACTCTAGAATACCCAAATATTTAAGAATAATTAAATACAACAGTTGGGAAATGGTAACTAAACAACTAATTTCCCTCTGACTTTAAAGGTACAACTCCCTGAAGTAAATGATCTTCAATGAAAATTAATCTTCCCTATTTCTAACAGGGATATGTTCTTGACCCGAGAAGAGAAGAGGCAAACCAAGCTAAACCTAGACAGGAAATAGCTCAGGCAGGAAAAAATCGATTCTAGCTTTAGCCAATTTCAAGACTTTGTCAATCATATGACTCCTTAAAACTGGTAATGCAATAAATGATAATGAAAATGCAAATGAAAGACTTAAAGATTTAATGATAAAATGATAATGAATCAATCTATTTAACAGGGACATCTCCCAGACTTAGAATAACACTAGATTTCCCCTTAATTAACCATATCAAATCATAACACAAAATTTTGGTTCAACCACAAATTGTAAATCTAATTCTAAAGAAATATTTGAACTCAATAGATAAATAAATGCAATGCAGTGGAGTAGTTGAAGAAATGGCATTCAAACATACAAATTTGACTCAGCAAAATGCTATCTTTCACAACAAAATTTAGCTGACCATTTCATTGATTCTGAAAATAATACATATAGGGTTCCAGAGTTGGACCGTTACAAAAAGAGGCAACTGAAATGGTTCAACTTCCTCAACCAGAAATGATAAACAACACTTTATCCATTACAAAATTATTAAGATTTGGTGCAAGAGGGAATCTATCCAAACTTAAGTTTTCTTCCCCTTGTCTAATTTAGCCCTGTGGGCGGTGACAACTGTAATTACTTGGATGAGCTCTTCATGTCTGTTGACATGGATATTGGTATATTGGCTAAGCCATCTGGAATGGTCTTTGGCTAGACTCTTGATCGCATCCACCCGATCCTTTAGCTCTTTCGTGGCTTTGAAAATACACTCGCTTAGCTGTTGGAGCTTTGGTATTTTATCCAAGTGAGAAGAAGACTTCTCTGCTAACTTATGCACATATTCAGAGAACTATTTTTGCATAAGAGCTACTCCAAGTATCTCTTTCCCCTGACCACTTGTTTGTGATTCTATGTGAAGCTCATGAAGGAGTTTAAAATCTTACTCTGTTCCTCCTTAATCTTGACATCCGTATGTTGCAACTTTGCATTGTCTTGGATAATCATCTCGATTTTAAACTCCAGACTCTGAAGCCATTCGCTCAAAGGCTCATCTCCTTTCTGTAAAATTTTGGCCTTTAGAGATTCCTTAGTCTTCATCTTTAATGCCACATGTAGTGTCACTATGCATTCCTGACATTTCACCCTCTCTACTGTGAGAGTCTTCAAATTCTTGCCAATATTATCTCTCTCTATTTCCAACCTTAAGAGAGCATTACCCAATTTCTCAATGACCACTAATCCTTAAAAATCAAGCCTCTCGATCCATTACTTACCAATTCTCCCAAAGTGTTTGTCTTCTTGTAACTTGACTATGATGGCTTGATTCTCTGCAGTGCTGTGATAAAAAGTGGTCTAGGTACTGGGAACACTTTTTATCAGAGTGATGAGCTGTCTAATGAAACTAGTCAGCTCAGCCACTTCTTCCTTGAGTTGAACTTTAGCAATTTTGAGCTCCTTGAGCTCTTTTCTATTACTACATTGGTGGACTTCCACCACTCTACTTTGGTGTCATGCTGAGTGAGCCCCATGTCAAATGATTGTAACTGAAAGTCAGAGGTAGTCATATCTTCAATTCTTCCCTCCTTAGTAGGCTTGGCAACCTCCATAGTGAAATACCCTATTTCAGGATCCCAACCCATCGTATACATTGTCCTTACTTTCTTTTCTTTACCCACTATGGTGCTGGGTTGCTAGGCCCGTGAGAGAGTGTCTTTACTGGAAGTTCCTTCCTCTACTCTCTTCCTTTTCCGCTCCAAAGTATGTTCTATCCATGACTCAAAAATGATAAATTTGGAAGAAGAAACCAACTCTTCTATGAATAGCTTCCTTATGACTGGAGGAGTAGCTTTTGTCTTGGAAGAAAATGGATTCACTGACGTTGGAGAAGAAGAGATTAATCTGATGACTTGAGTAACTTCTTGTTGCTTCTCAACCCTCTCGTCTGATTTTTTGGTTGAGGTGTTGGATGTATCCTCACCCACCTCTACTACAATAGGGGACCCTTGTCTTGGAGTATCTTGGGTCAAACTACCAACTTGTGTATCTACAACAATTGCTTTAGCTGATTGCTCAAGTCCTGCACCTTTGGTGGGTTCTTCTATTGGCTTGGCCAAGTCTGTAGAAACAGCTTCTTCTGTCGACCTGATATCTGGAAGCGGGCCTTCTCCACATGTCTTCTTTGGTTGAACTTCCTTCTTAGGAGGCTCATCACCTCTAGTGGTTGGCTGAGATGAATCCTTGTTAATATTCAGGAGTTTTACTGAAGAGGGTGCTGCAATGCTCGAAGTATCTTTTGTCGAGGTCCATTGAGTAGGAGGCTTCCTTTCTGATCTCTTCCTTCTTCCTACAGTCCATTTGACCCACTGTTTTGTTCTCTTATAAATCTCACTCATCAGGGTTTCCAAGTCGTTAATGGCCTTCCCTAGCATGGGCTTGGAGCTTATAGGAAGTGGCTTTATTTTCTTGAAATATGTATTATCATACATATGTTGGCCATCATCTTCCAATCCCTCCACAACAATTTTAACTTTGAACCTTTTGACTTGTTCAATAGTTAATCTGGTGTAGAACCTCTCCCTCCTTTCTAATTCATCTTTACAATTAGCACAGTAGTCTTCAATATCATCAACATGAAGAATTTCATGACTTATTTGCAAGATATCTCAGGCATAGTTTACAGGATCATACTGCAGCCTCAAGACATCATATGTCTCCAACTCAAACCTCTTTGAGAATGTCTTCAAAACATTCTTTTCCTCAGACCAGGATGCACAACTGTAGGCTCCAATGGTCATAAAAAAATTGTATCCCTTCTTCCTAGCATTAGCACAGATCAGGTTCACTTGGAGTACCTGCCCCACTACCTCCACTAGCATGATCATATCATTAGGGTATCTGGCCAGCTTCAAAGGGAAGTCATCGAATCCTGCAAGATGAAGATATGAAAAATTTGCAAATTGAATGAAAAAACACCCAAAGTGGCTGATAAAAGCCATGGCTTCAAGAGAAAATCTCCTTTTTGGACAACCTTGTAGCTCCTTGGACAGTCTCATTGTAAACACATCGTTAACTATGAGATATTCAACATAACTATTATGCAATTGTAGACATGGTAAAAATTCATAGCTTTTAACATCATTTGGGAACTCTTTTAATCTAGGAAGCCCTGGCCAAATTTGAATCATGGCTAATATATATAAGGACCAAAGACATGTAGAACTCATTCTGAAGTTTAGCTCTACATAGGGAACTGGAGAGATTTTTACTTACCATGAGGGCCTAATCAATAAAGTGGTGCTAATAATAAATCACCTGAACCAAGAAGAAATGGTGCTCGATGAAATTCAATGTGTCACTCTCACCTCAGATTCTATGGAGCAGCACCAAGATGTCTACGATCTCTGGCTTCAGATTCATGCCTTATAATGTTTTGGGAAACTTGCCTCTGGCTCTCTTCGGCTCTTGAAACCATGCCTTCATTATTTATTTCTTCCATACTGCCTTCTTTGCTACATATTCAGTGACTGCCCAACTATATGTCATTTCTGAGTATTCAATCTGCTCTAGAATGCGCAGGGAGTTCTAGACAGAATCTTGATCAATGGACAGAAGCACTATGTCGTTGGGCAGGAGGATTTTCTTGGTATCTGGATTATATTGGGCGATGCACCCTTGAACAAGCTCAGGAGCTTGAATGGTAATAGGAAAAATGACAGCTTCTACCAGCCCGCTCTCCTCTAACTTCTTAGTAGTGGGGTGCATCTGGTCTACTTTCAATCTATTCTGGAAGTTTTGCATATCGAAGAACTTCAAAAAAGTGTCTCTAATCTTATGCCAATCAGATATGATGCCATTCATCCCATCGAATCTCGTGAATCTCATAGCCATACTTCAACTGATCTTGACTAGGGTTTGGGGATATCTCTTAAGAACATAAGAGCAAGGAATAAATATAGTCAAGAGCTTTAGATTCAGACAATCAAATAGATGGTAGATCATGCTTGTAATGCCCCACTAATTTTATAACTTTTGAATTCTTACCATTTAACAACTGACTTCCCACACCACACGAATGAAAAGACTAAGACATTAATGAAAAAGTCCATTATAGAGTAAAATGGATTTATTTGAATTAATTACTTTTACTCTAATGGGCCATTAAGAAACATCCTTTCACTTTAATAACCATAATGGTAACTTTCTAGAGGTAGTGGAAAATCACCTTTCCGCTTCCCTTTCAGCGGAGAAATGCCTCAAGAGTGCTCTCTACTCGAAAATCTGTTGAGGGATAAATTTAGCTCGTTGAGATGCTAAAATGGAATGTCTTGAGTTCATCCACTTTATTTATGCCCCAGATCACTCATGAGATTTATTCTTCTTTAAATTCCTTTCATAAAATGATTTGGCAGAAAACACACTCCACAGGTAGAAACCCGCCTATTGGAGTAGCGGAGAAGCCATTTTCTTCTTTTTCGCTAATAGGATTACATCTTGAATTCTTCCTCATTCATTCATTCCTTTGCTTGGAATAGATCTAATCTGAGTGTCTAAATCTTTCTTATTCCCAAATCCCTCTTTTCTGACTTCCACTAACCTCTTATACTCTAAGTTTTGTCTGTTGTGGAAAACACACTCTGCAAGTGATTTTCCGCCATAGAGAAGCTCAAAATCAATTTTTTGTCGTGCTGCCAAAGGGAATGCTTTAAAGAAAAAACTTCAATTGCATAGAAAATCAATGTTAGAATCCTTTGAAACATGACCTTTATCAGATTTGGGAACTTAACCTACCCAAATAAACATAATCTTAGAGGCTAATTCCTCCAGGCTCATAGAAGAGAAGGCAATTTAGGGAAATCTAATAAAGGCCTCATATCCTAAGAGGATAGCTAGACTTAGACTCAAGACTCATACAAAGCTTTTCAAGATCACTACTATACATAAAACATCCACTTTGTCTCAAAGGTATGCAGACCAAAAGTGGGGCAAGAGCTGGCTCTGTCTGGGGACTTGGGCATTCACATGTCCAAGCAAGAAACTCAATTATCTGGTTTCGCAAAGCTCAACAAAAAGGCGGCTCACAACAAAACTAAAGAAAGACACGAAAAGGAAAGAAAGAAGGAAACCTAACTAAGGAAAACAAAAATAGGAATTAAACATAACTATGGTACAATATAGGGGTTACCTATTTTAAATTTAGATCTGATACAGCTTCAAGTCCAGACCATTATATGTTATGGGTAATGCTTCACCACCTGGATAAGTTAGCTTAAAAGAATTCCTCTTGAATGCTTGATGGATCTTAAAGGGTCCTTTCCACAATGTTTCAAACTTCCCATGCATACCTTTGGGTGCTCTACGGTTTTCCCATAACAACACCATATCTCCCTCCATAAATCTTCAGGGTTTGCTCTTTTTAATAAACAAGATCTTCACACACATTTGATGCTATGTGATATGGTCTACCATTTTCTCTCTTTCTTCTTCAAGTTTGTTCAAGTAAATAATCCTCTTTTCTAAACCATCTTCATATATGTCATCTTCTACTGTTGTTCTTACTTTGCAAGTTGCCAATTCTAATGGTAATGG
The DNA here is from genome assembly GCA_018584345.1 of Thuja plicata. NCBI lineage: Eukaryota > Viridiplantae > Streptophyta > Pinopsida > Cupressales > Cupressaceae > Thuja > Thuja plicata. The sequence goes on from MU223621.1 coordinate 4,489,816, forward strand.
AAGACTGGCTTCAATTCCATAGAAAAGTTCAAAGGGGGATACACCGATGGCTCTTTTAGGAGTCACTCTGTCTGCCCAGAGGGCCTCATAGATTTTCTTGTGCCAAGTTCTCTGGTTGTCTGCTACAAGCTTTTTCATGATGCTCACCAAATTTTTATTACTGGACTCAGCTTGACCATTTCCTTGAGGGAAATAGTCAGATGAATGACTAATCATAATTCCATACTCAAAGAAAAAATCAATAATTTCCTAGGAAGAAAAGTATGTTGCATTATCTATAACTAGCTTAATAGGCACACCAAACCTTACCAGGATGTTTTCTTTGATAAACTCACATACTATCTCTGAAGTAGTTTTCTTGGTTACCTTCAACTCCACCCATTTCGTGAAGTAGTCAGTCGTAGTGATTATGTAGGTATGGCTTGCGCTAGATGTGGGATTTATAGGACCAATAAAATAAAGACCCCATTGTTGAAAAGGACCTTCAAATATCACTGGTCTAAGGGGTAGCACTGCCAACTATGGTTTTCCAGTAAACATTTTACATTTTCACATTTTGCTACCCAATGATATGCATCTCTAAACATTACCAGCCAGTAATAGCATTGTCTCAATACCTTGAATTCCATGACTGATGAAGAGAAGTCTCCACCACAAGCTTCATCGTGAAACACCCTTAACAGCTTCTCTTGCTGTTGTTTGTCAACGCACCGGAGGAAAGTTCCATCTATAGATCTCTTATACAATCTATCTTCCCAAATTATAAATTTAGAATCTTTCAATATTAGATCTCTTCTTTTCTTCGAAGTCAATCCTTTAGGGCATTCACCATATGTCAAGAAATACACAATATTTTCAAACCAGGGATCTTGCATACTTACAGCTAGGACCAATTGTGTATTTTCAGGGTCTTCATCCTCTATGTTTTCCACCATTGCCTTGCACAGTGCATTTCCTCTCACTAATTTAGTGGGCTTGATTTCTATGTCATGTTCTTGAGTCTTAGATACCCAAGCTCCTTTGTTATTACATCCCACATCTTGCTAAGTCAATATGCTTTTAACTGCAATGTCAGGCACATATACAAGAGAATGAGAGTGTAAAATATATAATCTAAAATTCTTTAAATCTTTTACCACTGCGAAAGCATGTTTTCCAGTCTAAGAGTATCTTAGCTCATAATTTTTCAGAGGTGTGCTCATGAAAGAAATAGGATCTTGAACTCCTTCCTCGTTCTCCTACATGAGGATGGTTGATAGAGTGTGTTCAGAAGAATAACAATAGATTATGAAATCCTTCTTGTAATCTGGATGACATAATACTGGAGCATTGGCTATGGCATTCTTGATGCTTTTGAAAGATGGTTTACCAGAGTCATTCCACTTGAAATTTACATTTCCTTTCATCATGTCCGCTATGCACTTGGTAATCTAAGAAAAATCTAGAATGAACCACTTGAGAAATTTTACCTGACCGAAGAATGATTTCACTCCAGTTTTGTTCAGAGGTAAACTCAATTGCTGGATTGCTCTCACCCTTTATGGATCAATTCTTATACCTTCCTAGGAAACAATGTGGCCCAACAATTTCCCTTCGGTCACACAGAAAACTAACTTTTTGGGATTCAACAAAATCCCGTCCTCTCTACACCTTTGCAATACTCTCCTTAAATCATTTATATGGTCTACTCTTTTTTCTGGAAAACACAGTAAGATCATCTAGATACATACCAATTATTTTTTTCTTCATATCACTGAAAGAAGGATCCATACCTCTCTGAAAGGTAGCTCCAACATTGATAAACCCAAAAGGAATTCTATGGTATGCAAAAGTGCCCCAGGGAGTAGTGAAAGTTGTTTTGTGCTGACCTTCTTTATCCACTTCTATCTGGTTGTACCCCGAGAAGCCATCTAGCATGGACATCATCTCAGCTCTAGCTACGGTCTACAATAGATGATCCATGTTGGGAAGAGCGTAGTTTTATTTCAAAGAGGACTAGTTGAGATTCCTAAAGTCTACACAAATCCTTATTTCTCCATTCTTCTTCCTCACAGGTACTATATTCGCCACCCAGGTAGAGTGATGAATAGGGTAGATATTCCTTGCTTTAAGCATTTTATCTACTTCCCTAAATATTGCATCAGCAACTTTGGGATTGTAATTTCTTTGTTTCTTCTTGAATGGGGAAGCCTCAGGTTTTAAGGGAATCTGGTGTTTGAATTTACTGTTCATAAAGCTTTTCAGATCTTCATAACTCCAGGAAAAAACATCTTGATATTCCAAGAAGAGTTTCCTGGCCTCTTCCCTTTCTTCTTCAGTGCAGCATTTCCCAATATTTATCATATTGGGATCCTTTTCACTTCCGATGTTAATTCCTTCATACTCACCAATGGTAGGACCTCTTTCAACTCTCTTCTTCTTTACAAAATTATCATATTTATTGAAGAGTTTTTCAAGTGTAACTAAGTGGGGAGGGATGATATTACCTTGTAGCTGGATGATATCTCCTTGTAGCTGGATGATATCTGACTTATCTTTCTTCTGCTTGCCATGACAGTCTACTTTATGACTATTAAGGGTATCTTAATGGAAGTCACCACCAGTCTCAAAGAAGAGGAGGAGGTTTTTGTCATCCTCAAACACTTTCCAATCTTCCACATTGTCAAGCACTGATGGTCGATATACGACTTCTACTTGGTACTTCTTATCTTTGAACTCTGGGTGAGGGAGGAGTAATGAAGCTGACACTGCTAAAGAATCTTCCTTGGAATTAAATTCTCTGGGTATAGATTCAATAAATAATGCATCCAATGCTTCTATTTCATCCCATACTCTATTTCTGTAGTTCTTCAATCTATGATTCTTTACAGAGTATTGGTTTTTAACTTGGCGTATGATTAGCTCAACATCACCCCGAGCTCTCAAAATTTTCACGCCCTTTTCTTTTGCAACAATGATTCTTAAAAATAGGGCTTCATACCCAGCTGTATTTTTGGTGTTTCCAAACTCTAATTTGTATGCCATGGGCTCAAAAATGCCATCTAGCAATATCAGGACTACGCCTACACCAGATCCCGACGATGCACAACTACCATCGAATTTGAGGGTCCAGATGTCTGATGGTGTTTCTTTAGTGGAAGATTGGTCTTCTTCTTCTCCTAGTTCAATTTTCTCATCATGACCATTTGTAAACAACATATAATTTCCAAATTCTAATTCCTGATATAGAATTTGGGCTTTGGGATCATCAGACTTCAATTCTGTGAATTTTTCTTTTTCCTCAGGGACTAGTTTTATCTTTCTGCCGCCCACTGGGATCAGAGCTTGAGATCAATATAGCTTTATTTCCCCTCCTAGATCTCTGTAGAAACTTCTGCTTAGTAATAGGTCGTAACTAGTAGGTATATCAGTAACCGGTATTGTTAACAACATTTTCTTCTCAGGATGTGCTGCTAGAGCCACTTGGGCATCTTTGATTTTCCCAACCAAGGGTACTTGTTTGGAATCCATAGACTAACACCTACCATGAGATTTAGTGAGGGTAAGTCCTAAATCTTTAGCTACAGTTGATGGCATTACATTGTCTGAGGCTCCAAAGTCTATTATGCAATTGCATAACTTGCAACCATCAATATATAATGACACATAGAATGGTTCAGACTTTTGGCCTGGGAAAGTATCCAACATAGATGGCTCACCTTGCTCAATCGGGTCTGAAAATATAGACTCATTTTCTATGGTAGTCATGGCATTTTGATTTATATTCTGACTCCCCTCTTTACACTAATCTACAAGCTTTTGCATTTCTACAGGATTGGACTTAGGATAGTCTATGGGGCAAATTTGAATTTTGGAATCTCTACAAAATTGAATAATGCCAAAAGAGCTTTTCTCCTTACCTGGTTGTAGAATCCTCACTCCTTGATTGGCTTCCTTAGCATTTGAAGTAGATGCCTCATTATTCTTTGGTGGATATGTGGAAGTAGGGACTTTATCTTTCTGGCTCCAGGTTAAGAATGTGTAGGAGGTCTCATCTATGGTAGCATAACATGTTGCTCCTTGTTCTGAATCTGATTCATACTCTAAATATAAGTTTTCAGAGTCGCCATGTGAATATGAATCTGGTTCAGCTCCAGACACCCCAGCATTCCATTCATCAGTCTGATGCATTTGCCAAGCACGAGCTACATTGGGACAACTTTCCCCATCATGACATGTAGTTAAATGGAAGACACACATGTTTCCCCTTTTAGGAGGAGCTTCTATAGCTAACCTTTGTGGTGGAGCAGTCAACTATAATGTCTTTCAATCAATGCTCCTCCCTTCATTATTTCTTCCAAGCTGTTCCTGAAAGTTTCGCTGATAGGGATTATTAAATCTAGGAAGTTTCCTTTTGAAGGCGATGAATTCATTGGATGATTTTTGAATCATTTCATCTGATGATGTGTTATTACTAGTACTGGTTCTAGATTGTATCTCTCTTTTCCTTTTTCCTGCTGATATCCTGTGGTCTTCTAACTCCACTGCATCCCTTTGGGCAAGGTCCAAAGTGGCTGGATTTGTTGTCCTCAGATCATAACTGGTGTCAGGAGGCATAGAACTTATGAAAAATGTTTTCAAATTCTTGGCAGTAGGCCTATCGGCTGTTGGGATACGATTTACAAGCTTGTTGAATTTAGCCACAAAATCTCTCATACTGATAGAAGGCTCTTTCTTGATGGAGGTCAACTGTGTTAATAGTGCATGTTCATCTTCAGTAGTTTTAAATCTTCCCTCAAAGGCAGCTCTCATAGAAGCCCAATCTGTGATAAAGGAATTGGGTAAGTGGTGAAACCAATCAGTAGCACCTTCAACCAGGGTTTCAATGAATAATCTGATGGCCACATCTTCTTCTCACACTGCTAAGATATTCATTGAAGCAAATAATGCAGCAATGTGTTCATCTTTAGATACTTTCCCATCTCCAGACAATTTGGGGAAATTTTTTCTTTAACCTGAGGGAAGGGGATTATATGCTGCTAATTGCAATGGTCCAACTATAGCAACCCAAGGAAGTGTCATAACCACAGGAGGTAGATAGGGTGTTAGATTGACAAAAGGAGGAGAAACTACTCTGTGTTAACACTTGACAAGTGGTAGATAGAAGAGTGGATTATTTTGGAGGTGAAGGAGGTCTACTTTTTCTCTTAGATTTTCTGTTCTTTCGACGGGGTACTTCAAGTAGAGAAAAATCAAGGTTTACAAGTCTCTCAAACACTAGGTCTATGTCACCTTCCTTCTTTGCACTTGTAAGAAATCTCTTGGACTCCAGGGTTGTAACTAGTCTTCTAGTCTGGCTTCACACTCAGCTTGGAATTGTACCCTTCTTATGTTTCTCCTTTGGATGGCTCTTTCAAGTGCTTCTGCTATAGCTTCTTCTTGTTCAAGCACTTGACTAGCGCCTCTATAATGCTTTGTATTTCTTCTGTATCTCTAGACAAAAGTATTCAGTGAGGAAATGAGATCCTCTTGATCGTCTTGGAATCCAAGATTCGGTTGGAATACAGTAATTATGTTTTCATGGGGAAGCACCATCTTTTTCCATATTATGCTTCTGGTATTACAACCATTCATTTCCCTAGTATATTTGCCAAAAATCTACTGGTAAACAGATTGTTCTTTTATGCTTTAACTCTAGAATACCCAAATATTTAAGAACAATTGAATACAATAGTTGGGCAATTGTAACTAAACAAATAATTTCCCTCTAAATTTAAAGGTACAACCCCTTTAAGTAAATGATCTTCAATGAATATTGATCTTTACTATTTCTAATAGGGATATGTTCTTGACCCGAGAATAGAAGAAGCAAACCAAGCTAAACCTAGATAGGAAATAGCTCGGGTAGGAAAAAACTGATTCTAACTTTAGCCAATTTCAAGACTTCATCAATCATATGACTCCTTAAAACTGGTAATGCAATAACTGATAATGAAAATGAAAATGCAAGACTTAAATATTTAATGATAAAATGATAATGAATCAATCTATTTCGTAGGGACATCTCCTAGACTTAGAATAACACTAGATTTCCCCCTAATTAACCGTATCAAATCATAATATAGAATTTCGGTTCAATCACAAACTATAAATCAAATTCCAAAGAAATATTCAAATTCAATAGGTAGATAAATGCAATGTAGTGATGTAGTTAAAGAAATGGCATTCAGACATACAAATTTGACTCAGCAAAATGCTATCTTTCACACCAAAATTTAGCCGACCATTTCATTGATTTGGAAAATAATACATATAGGGTTCCAGAGTTGGACCGTTACAAAAAGAGGCAACTGAAATGGTTCAACTTCCTCAACCAGAAATGATAAAAAATAGTTTATCCATTACAAAATTATCAAGATTTGGTGCAAGAGGGAATCTATCCAAACTTAAGTTGTCTTCCCCTTGTCTAACTTAGCCCTGTGGGTGGTGACAGTTGTAATTAATTGGATGAGCTCTTCGTGTCTGCTGACATGGACATTGGTATATCAAATAAGCCACCTAGAATGTTCTTTGGCTAGACTCTTGATCACATCCACCCAATCCTTTAGCTCTTCTGTGGCTTTGAAAATACACCCGCTTAGCTGTTGGAGCTCTGGTATTTTATCTAAGTGAGAAGATGACTGCTCTGCTAACTTATGCACATATTCAGAGAATGGTTTCTACATAAGAGCTACTCCAAGTATCTCTTTCCCCTGACCACTTGTTTGTGATTCCGTGTGAAGCCCCTAAATGAGTTTAAAATATTTACTCTGTTCCTCCTTGATCTTGACATCCGTCTGTTGCAACCCTACCTCAGCTTGGATAATCATCTTGGTTTTAAACTACAGACTCTGAAGCCATTCAATCAAAGGCTCATCTCCTTTCTATAAAATTTTGGCCTTTAGAAATTCCTTAGTCTTCATCTTTACTGCCACATGCAACATCACTATGCATTCCTGACATTTCACCCTCTCTGCTGTGAGATTCAGCAAATTCTTGCCAATATTATCTTTCTATATTTCCAGCCTTAAGAGAGAATTACCCAATTTCTCAATGACCACTAATCCTTCAGACTCAAGCCTCTTGATCCATTAGTTACCAATTTTCTGAAAGTGTCTTTCTTCTTGTAACTTGGCTATGAGGGCTTGATTCTTTGCAGCGCTGGGATCAAAAGTGGTCTGGGTATAGGGAACACTTGCTATAAGAGTGATGAGCTATCTAATGAAGCTACTCAGCTTAGCCACTTCTACCTTGAGTTGAGCTTTAGTAGTTTTGAGCTCCTTGAGCTCTTCTTCTATTACCACATTGGTGGACTTCCACCAGTCTACTTTGGTGTCATATCGAGCGAGCCCCATGTCAAACGACTGTAACTAAAATTTAGAGGCAGTCATATCTTCAATTTTCCCCTCCTTAGTAGGCTTGGAAACCTCCATAGTGAAATTCCTTGTTTCAGGATCCTGACCCAGTGTAGACATTGTCTTTACTTTCTTTTCTTTACCCACTATGGTGCTGGGTTGCAAGGCCCATGAGAGAGTGTCTTTGCTGGAAGTTCCTTCCTCTACTCTCTTCCTTTTCTGCTCCAAAGTATGTTCTATCCATGACTTGGCACTGGTAACTTTGGAAGCAGAAACCAACTCTTCTTTGAACAACTTCCTTATGACCGGAGGAGTAGTTTTTGGCCTGGAAGCAAATGGATTCACTGATGTTGGATAAGAGGAGACTAATCTAATGACTTGAGAAGCTTCTTGTTTCTTCTCAACCCTCTCATTCGATTCTGTGGCTGAGGTGTTGGATGTATCCTCACCCACCTCCACTACAACAGGGGACCCTTATCTTGGAGTATCTTGGGTCAAAGTGTCGACTTGTGTATCTACAACAATTGCTTTAGCTGATTGCTCAAGTCCTGCAGCTTTGGTGGGTTCTTCTGTTGGCTTGGCCAAGTCTGTAGAAATTGCTTATTCTGTTGACCCGATATCTTGAAGCGGGCCTTCTCCACATGTTTTCTTTGGTTGAACTTCCTTCTCAAGAGGCTCGTCACCTCCACCGCCTGGCTGAGATGAATCCTTAGTAGTAGTCAGGATTATTATTGAAAAGGATGCTGTAATGCTCCAAGCAACTTTTGTCGGGGTCCTTTGAGTAGGAGGCTTCCTTTCTGATCTCTTCCTTCTACCTGCAGTCCATTCGACCCACTGTTTTTTTCTCTTATAAATCCCACTCATCAGGGTTTCCAAGTTGTTAATGGCCTGCCCTAGCATGGGTTCGGAGCTTATAGGAAGTGGATTTATTTCCTGCAAATATGTATTATCATATACATATGTTGGCCATCATCTGCTAGTCCCTCCACAACAATTTTAAATTTGAACCTTTTGACTTGTTCAATAGTTAATCTAGTGTAGAACCTCTCCCTGCTTTCTAAATCATCTTTGCAATTAGCCCAGTAGTCTTCAATATCATCAACATGATGAATTGCATGACTCATTTGAAAGATATCTCAGGCATAGTTTATAGGATCATACTACGGCCTCAAGACATCATATGTCTCCAACTGAAACATCTTTGAGAATGTCTTCAAAACATTCTTTGCCTCAGACCAGGATGTACAAATGTAGGCTCCAATCGTCATCAGAAAATCATAGCCCTTCTTCCTAGCATCAGCATAGATCAGGTTCACTTGGAGTGCCTACCTCACTACCTCCACTAGCATGATCATATCATCAGGGTATCTGGGAAGCTTCAAAGGGAAGTCATCAAATCCTGCAAGACAAAGATATGAGAAATCCACAAATTGAATTAAAAAGCACTTAAATTGGTTGATAAAAGCCATGGCTTTAGGAGAAAACCTCCTTTCTAGACAACCTTGTAGCTCCTTGTACAGTCTCATTGTAAATGCATCGTTAACTCTAAGATATTCAACATAACTATTATGCAATTATAGACATGGGAAAAATTCATAGCTTTTAACATCATATGGGAACTCTTCTAATCTATGAAGCCCTAGCCAAATTTGAATTATGGCTAATATATATAAGGAACGAATACATGTAGAACTCATTTTGAAGTTTAGCTCTACTTAGGGCACTAGAGAGATTTTTGCTTACCATGAGGGCCCAATCAATAAAGTGGTGCTAAGAACAAATCACCTAAACCAAGAAGAAATGGTGCTCAATGAAATTCAGTGCATCACTCTCACCTTAGATTCTATGGAGCAACACTAAGATGTCTACAATATCTGGCTTCAGATTCGTGTTGTATAATGTTTTGGGCAACTTTCCTTTGGTGCTCTTCGACTCTTGAAACCATGCCTTCACTATTTCTTTCTTCCATACTACCTTCTTCGCTACATATTTGGTGACCGCCCGACTATATATCATTTCTGAGTATTCAGCCTACTCTGGAATGCGCAGGGAGGTCTAGATAGAATCTTGATCAATGGAAAAAAGCACTGTGTCATTGGGTAGGAGGATTTTCTTGGTATCTGGATTATATCGGGCGATGCACTCTCGAACAACCTTAGGAGCTTGAACAACAACAAGAAAACCGACAGCTTCTACCAACCCGCTCTCCTTTAACTTCTCAGTAATGGGGTGCATCTAGTCTACTTTAAATCTATTCTGGAAGTTTTGCATATCGAAGAACTTCAAAGAAGTGTTTGTAATCTTATACCAATCAGATGTGATGCCATTTATCCCATCGAATCTCGTGAATCTCATAGCCATACTTCAACTGATCTTTACTAGGGATTGGGGATATCTCTTAAGAACACAAGAGAAAGGAATAACTATAGTCAAGAGCTTCAGATTTAGACAATCAAATAGATGGTAGATCCTGCTTGTAATGCCCCACTAATTTTATAACTTTTGAATTCTTACCATTTAATGGCCGACTTCCCGCGCCACACAAATGAAAAGACTAAGACATTAATGAAAAATTCCGTTATAGAGTAAAATGACTTTATTAGAATTAATTACTTTTACTCCAATGGGCCATTAAGAAACATCCTTTCACTTTAGTAACCATAATGGTAACTTTCTAGAGGTAGCCGAAAATCACTTTTCCACTTCCCTTTCGATGGAGAAATGCCTCAAGAGTGCTCTCTACTCAAAAATCCACTGAGGGAGAAATTTAGCTCGTTGAGATGCTAAAATGGAATGTCTTGAATTCATCCACTTTATTTATGCCTTGGATCACTCATGAGATTGATTCTTCTTTATAGTCCTTTCATAAAATGATTTGGCATGAAATGCACTCCGCAGGTAGAAACCTGCCTGTTGGGTAGCGGAGAAGTCATTTTCCACTTTTTTGCTAATAGGCTTACATCTTGAATTATTCCTCATTCTATCATTCCTCTTCTTGGAATAGATTTAATCTGAGTGTCTAAAGCTTTCTTATTTCCAAATCCCTCTTTTCTGACTTCCACTGACCTCTGATACTCTAAGTTCTGTCTGTTGCGGAAAACGCACTCTGCAGGTGATTTTCTGCCATGGAGAAGCTCAGAACCAATTTTGTGCCATGTTGCCAAAGGGAATGCTTTAAGGAAAAAACTTCAAGTGCATATAAAATCAATGTTAGAATCCTTTGAAACGTGACCTTTATTAGATTTTTGAACTTAACCTACCCAAATATACACAATCTTAGAGGCTAATTCCACCCGGCTCATAGAAGAGAAGGAAATTTAGGGAAATCTGATAAAGGCCTCCTACCCTAAGAGGATAGATAGACTTAGACTCAGGAATCATATGAAGCTTTTCAAGATCACTACTATACATAAAACATCCACTTTATCTCAAAGGTATGCAGACCAAAAGTGGGGCAACAAACTGTTATATTTCATATTGTATTAGTAATTTAATATAGTGTGATAATAATTTGTGTTGCCATAAATTGCAAAGGGATGTTGGCAAGTTGAATTTACTATATTCATATGACTAGTTTTGTGTTGTCATTATGGAAACAAATTCATATGGAGTTTTGACAGTCAGCTCATAAACTTTGAAGATCATAATTTGGCTAAGTATAGAAGACAGTACAGATAGAGATATACCTGTTGATCAAAGCACCAACGCACATGAGTATGATCGAGTCATGGTATATGCCTTTGGATATAAGTTTTTGGATATACTTTTATGCTAATTCTATATGCGCATGTTCAGATATGTTAGTATGGTGAAGTTACATCAAGTCTAAGTGTCACTAGTAGTTCAACGGAACAAAGCATGGAGCCGACTACATTTTTTGTTTAGTGTGTATTAATTTAGTTTGTAATGGTTATGCACCTATTGTAATATGTTTGTAATCATGTTATTATCATTCATGTAAATATTCTTGAGACAATTAATTTGGAAGCGTTGTGTATGTTGATTTTGGGCCAACTCAGTCTTAGTTTTGGTCGCATCTGTTAAAGCATGTATATATAATTGACATTCATTTTGTATTGATGCAAAGAACGTATGAAAGTATAGCATTTCAGATATATATAGAAGAGCAGTATTTATTCAATCAGTATGAGATAAGTCTCTACCAGAGGTTAGAGTTAAAGCGTACAAAAAGGAACTGATCAGACAACAGTGTCATAATAGCAGTTCACCTTTTAGATATTGTGTGTATCTGTTATCAGAAGGTTGTAACCTTCTTCTTATTGAGAAGTGAGCTTTGGTAGTGTGCCATCCACATTTAACAGGGTTTATAAGACTCCTAATAGAGTCATTTTACTCAGCATTGTAATGACTGCTCCTAACAGGGCAAAGGAACTCTAACAAGTTCATAAGACTAGTGCTATTATTTGTGGGTACTAATTCCCACTGGGGTTTTCCTCTGATCAAGGTTTCCCCATAAACATATCTTGTGTTATGTGTTATGGTTCATGTTATTTTCTTATTAAATATTTTTTCTATTCTATTGGGCTAAGTTTCAAGTTGCTGAATTATAATTAATTGTTGAACACTAATTCACCCCTCTCAGTGTTCCCATTCTTAACAAGTGGTATCAGAGCTTTGGTCCTCTAAGAGAAGTTTAACCACTTGAGGAGATCATGGATTCAACAAAAGTAAAACATCTGAAGAAAAATCTTGAAGTAGTTCTTGAAGATCTTGACAGATCTGAAAAAGAAAATGAAGAACTAAAATTGAAAGTCAATGGCTCACAAGTATTCATCAAGAAGCTAAGAAAAGATTTGAAAGATTTTTCTACGAATAATTTGGGAAAAATGGTCAAAAAGATGAATGAAGAAAACATGTCTATGAAGGATCAGATTGAAGAATTGAATGAATAGATAACTGATAGCTAGACAACTCTTGAAGAAAAGACTAAAGAAAGCAAACAATTAGATGAAGAACTTATGCAAGCAAAACTGAAAATCTTGGAGTTGGAGAACATCAAGAAAAAGATGGAATCTGAGTTGACAAAAGTCAAGAATCATATTGACAATTACACACAAGTTCTGATCTAATACAATCACAGATTTATACACAAAAGATAAGAGGTGATACCACTAGTATTGGATACAATGAAGCACAAATTCAAATCAATACAATGCAAGAAAGAAAGAAAGGAAAAGAAGAATCTACAAAAGCAAAGAAAACTGAGAATCTTGCAGAAGCTAAAGCAGAACCACCCAAAGATGAACGCAAGCTAGTTAACCGAAATTGTTATGCCTATAACAAGCAAGGACATATAGCAAGAGATTATAAAGAGGTAAGACATTTCAATGGCTATTGTTATTCATGCAATAAATTTAGTCATAGAGCTATACATTGTAGACCAAATCAAAGAAATCAGACACAACAAAATCAAATAAGTCAGACTCAGTACAATCAAAGAAATCAACCACAACAAATTTATCAGAACATTACATGTTAGATATGCAATTAGAATGGACACACAACTAAAAAGTGTAGCATGGAAACTCATATCAACAAGCCTCCAGTCATTTTTCACTCTTGTAACAAAGTTAGACACATCTCACTTGGTTTTGCACATCTAGAGCACAAAGACAAGAAAGACCTAATAAGTCTCAAGGATCACTATTTCAAGAATCTGTCCAGAAGTCAAGTTTGTGAAAGCTACAGAATATTCAAGCATGATTTAGGTTGAAGTAAAGAAAGATGATAATGTTGACAAAGTGGTAGATGCATCCGTAGTGGATGCACCTTCCATTTCTGCATAAATGACCCTCATGGTCATAGGGGGAGCTAGACAAGCTCTAAACCCCTGCGTGGCTAGTATACTCACCTTTGAGTATGCACCTATGGTTTTATGTACTTGGTTACAAATTGAAGCAGTATGCAAGAGTGCACTATTTTTATTACAGTAGGAACTGAGATTGGAATTCACAGTTGAAACCTGTGCTACAACAGTGAGCATTAATTGTAGAAATTCAATTTATAAGTCACCAAAAGATCTATTACCTTCACTTCTACATTTGAGATCGAGCATTTGAAGAGCACGGGAGAATTAAGCATATAAGTGTTTAAGGATTACCATTGTTTAATCAACAAAGTGAATTAAAGTTGTAACGGAACCCTAGCACAGATGTGTCATTTCAGAATATCCTTGGAACCCTATTTTAGCGATCAACAAGTAAGTAATGGAAAATCTAGTAGCCTTTGACATCACTGAAAAGAAGAGATATGTGTTTAAAAAGCATCCATTCAAGTCAGTGTTAGATGATGTTGAAGGGGCATTTTCCAAGACTCTGTTAGGAGTCGTGCATGTCAAAGATATTCACGCTTACATTTATTGTAAGAAGGAGTCTGTAGGTGAAGATAGCATAATGTCTCTTATGGCATCTATGATTAACCCTGGTTGTTCATTCAAGAATGAGTTCTCACATCTCTTAGGAAACCCTATTATTGACTATACAAATGCACACAAGTTTTATGAATCAGAATGGATTAAGATTTTGCTCAGTAGGATTCATGATGATCTATTTTGGATTGGTGAAGTCCTTTTTTGCATTACAACTGATCTCATCCATGAGATGAATGGACTCTCTAAAAATGGTCCCCTTCTTCCCACTAGAAAAGATGTCAAGAAAAAAGTTGAGCAAGCATGTAAGTCTAGGAGTGATAAGCGCAGCATGACTATTGAGCCCATAGAAGAAAAAGACATCAAAACCATTGCTATGATCCTTGGATACAAATTTCAGCACACAAGTAGATTAAAAAGTGTATTTGTAGCTACAGTTATGGAAGCCACAAGGATAGTGAAACATAACACTAAATACAACCTTTGTGAGATATTGCATGCACAGCTGATAGAGAACATTAGAGCTATAAAACATGACAAAAGAAAAATATTTAGATTTGGTTCTTTAATCATATACATGTACTTCCACATTGTTGGTAAGGTCTCTAACCTCTACCTAGACAGAAGTAAACCTACATTACCTCAGATTGCATTGAAAGATACATCTAAAATCACTCTTAAGGATCATATAGATATGGAGATCAAGACATTTAGAATTAAGATGCAGAAAAGGTTCAGAATACCCAAGAACATAGTTGACAAATACAAGGACACTATATGTTTTATGGTGGAAACAAATTCTACATGCATGGAAGCAATTGAGCCTAGAACTAAATGGATTCATACACTTGGTTATGAGGTAGATGAATATATTCTGGAGGGATATGCATAAGTCCTTCTATCTGTGCCTAAAGATCCAAATGAGCCTAGATGGGGCACATATAGAGAAAAGACAAGACAAGTTGATTATGTCATGTATAGTGCAGAAAATAAGAGGAAAGCATCAAGGATTACCTCTAATATTCTAAAAATTCATGGTGTCACCCAAGAAGACATAGATAAATATAGGGAAGCTAAAATTGCTAAGGAACTTGAGAGAACACCTGCAGAAGTCAAGATTGAAAAATCTAATGATATTCAAAAGAGAAAAAGGAATAAGTCTAGAGAGAGAACATATGCACCCTCAACTACAATTGATCTATAATCCTCTCCACCCTCTGTTCCAAGCAAGCTAACCAGAAGAAGGAAGAAAATTTGCACTAGCCACCCATCCTCAAGGACAACTCGAAGCAAAGTAAAGAATACTCAAGCACCTCCTGAGGTAGGATTCAGACCTAGTTTGGAAATTATGAGGAGTAGAATCATTGATGAAGGTAGGTTAGATTCAATTGGAAATGACTATGATAAGTATCAAGAGATTGATAAATCAGAAATACATTCTATGATTATCACACATATGATTAAGTTCAAAAGGTGAGTTTTGGAACTTAAGACGGTCATCCCAGATAAAATGTGGAACATACCTGAGTCATTGAAAATACAAGCTTTAGAAGAGGATATGAGGATTAGAGAGAAGACATTAGATGACCTCCTTAATGTTTGTTCACTTGATGAGAAGTTTATACTGTTGGATTTGGTAAAGCCTCATCTGAGAGCTAAGACTAGAACTCTACACATAATGAATAAATAGTATGAGTTGGTTGCAAAGGAGACTAAGAAAAAATTTGAGCAAGTGTTTCTGGATAGACACATGTACCCTTCAACTGTGCCTATAACCAAAGTTACTCTAGTTCCCTCCAAAAAAGGAAAAGATTCAGACATCCCTAATGTGCCTATTACAGGTCCACAAGATTCTACGCCTAAAGTCTCATCACCCTCTGATACAGTTAAGGATACAGATGAAACTATTATGATAAATGATGTTGAGATAACCATGTCATCCTCAGACAATGATTTGAATAAGTTTGAAGAAGCTTTTGTGAGTACTGAAGAAGATGAGAATTTATGCAGTGATAAAGCCTCTTTGCAGGTAGATGAAATCCCAACTAATGACACTTTAGGATTGGTAATTGGAAAAGAAGATAAATCTAATGTGTCACCCTATGTTGAGATCCTAGTGAAGAGTGAATATATGGATGTAAGTTAGAATGCAATCTTTACTCCTTCTACCAAGCCATCTATTTCATTATTGTCAAATTTGACCCCTGATACAGCAAGCCTAGATTCACGGGGAGAAGAAGATCTGATCAAGATGAGTGTATTGGCTATGGAGAAAGAAAAAGAGAAGAAAGTAATGATAAATCCTCTCTTTCTTCAATCAGTCAACATTTTAAACAACTTAGTACTTGCAGACAAGAAATTATAAACTATTCAATCAGTTAATGATGTCAATAGTATTTTGACAAGCTTCAAAGAAAATTTTACAAGTCTAGTAGACTCAGCAACAAAAATTGCCGAAGACAAGTACAATAAGGAAAGGCTGGATGAGTTAATAAATAATTTCTCATTAGATCTCAATTCAATGAAGATTGGTCAAGAAATTCTAAAAGAGTTAGCAGCAAAAGGTAGAAAATTGATAGCTAACTGCATGGACAAAGATAAACTCACTTCAGAACATACCAAGAAGATTGAGGAAGCAGACATCTTGATTGAAGTTGTAAGGAAATTAGTTGAAGACCCTTCTCAAGACATCAATGTTTGTAACAACATCTACCAAGGGAAGTTAGATAAAATTGAGAAAGCTAAGTTAGAGATTACCAAGACAAGGGCAAGACAAACTCAGCTAAGAAATGCACTTGTGCCCTCCTTAGATGTACTGAATTAGAATATCAGGCATATTGATGCAACTATTTCTACATATGATCAAGGCCCCTGAATGGATATTTTAAAGATGGAGAAACTCACCTATGCATTATACGCCCATCTTCAAACCATAGATGCACTCAAGGTGTTTTGGTAGCAAGATGTCAAAAACCTTCAGATTGCATATCCAGATGTGTACTATGAGTAAGTACTTAGAGACTTTTATTTTTTGGCACTTTTGTCATTAATGTAAAAAGGGGAGTAATGTATATAGTTGAAGATATGATGTACAGTATGAGGAGATTATATCCATATAATTACAATTTTTTATGTTAAGTCAAAGTTTAGTAAATTGGCCACATTCCTTTGTAGTCATTAATGACAAAGGGGGAGATTGTTAGAAATTTGAATTTACTATGTTTACATAACTAGTTTTGTGTTGTTATTATGGCAACAAAGTAATATGGATTTTTGACAGTCAGCTCATAAACTTTGAAGATCATAATTTGGCTAAGTATAGAAGATAGTGCAGACAAAGATATACCCGTTGATCAGAGCACCAATGCACATGAGTATGATTTAGTCATGATATGCACCTTTGGATATAATATTTTGGATAGATTGTTATGCTAACTCTATAGGTGCATGTTCAGATATGTTAGTATGGTGAAGTTACAGCAAGTCTAAGTGTCACTAGCAGTTCAGCAGAACAAAGCATGGAGCCGACTACAGTTTTTTTTAACATGTATTAATTTAGTTTGTAATGATTATGTGCCTATTGTAATATGTTTCTAATCATGTTATTATCATTCATGTAAACACGCTTGAGCCAATTAATTTGTAAGCATTATGTATGTTGATTTTGGGCCAAATCAGTCTTAGTTTTGGTAGCGTCTATTAAAGCATGTATATGTAATTGACATGCATTTTTGTATTGATGTGAAGAACGTATAAAATTATAGCAGAAGATATATATAGAAGAGTGGTATGTATTCAATTAGTATGAGTTAAGGCTCTACCAGAGGTTAGAGTTAAAGAACACAAAAAGGAACTGATCAGACAACAATGTCATAACAACAGTTCACCTTTCAGATATTATGTGTATATATTATCAGAAGGTTGTAGCCTTCTTATTATTGAGAAGTGATCTCTGGCAGTGTTCCATCCACCTTTAATAGGGTTTATAAGACTCCTAATAGAGTCAGTGTACTCAATATTATAATGACTACTCCTAACAGGGCAAAGGAACTCTAACAAGTTCATAAGACTAGTGCAATTATTTGTGGGTACTAATTCCCACCGGGGTTTTCCTCTGATAAAGGTTTCCCCATAAACATATCTTGTGTTATGTGTTATGGTTTATGTTCTTTTCTCATTAAATCTTTTGTCTATTCTATTAGGCTAAGTTTCAAGTTGCTAAATTATAGTTAATTGTTGAACACTGATTCACCCCCCCTCTCAGTGTTCCCATTCTTAATAAGGGAGATATTGATGAAATTTAACTGATTGAATGTTTGAAGATTTTAAGTTGATCACCAAAATGCAGAAAGATAATGCAAGAAATTAAATTAGTTAATGGATTGTATTGTCATTGATGTCAACTTGACATAATCTGATAAGTTACTTTCAAAGTGTCAAAGACTTCACAAAATCAGAGAGATAAATATTATGCTTTAAGTAATGCATAAAAGACCAGAATTCACTATGTGACTACAAATAATGACAGCTAGTGGAACCCGAAGGACAGTGAAAACTGAGAGAAAAGTCACAGTGAAGCCTAATAAAGAAAACTGACAAGCATTATCGATGAGCATAATCAAAAGCATTACCGATGGACATAATTACAGTGTTAATCGATGGACAGACAAGCCCGAAGGACAGATAACCCTGATAGTCAAACAACACCAATGGAGAAGCCCTGGGAGAACTGAAGTGTTGACCAAATCTATCAAAGAGTTAAAACACCGAAGTTAACTAGAATTCAGAAATGAAAAAAATACTTAGCTGGCAGAGCTAAAGATAGACTTAACTAGTTGGTGACATTGTTTTAATCAACAAGTCAAAGCCAGAGATAAGTAAAATATTTCAAGCTATTTTATCCAGTTGGCAAGAAGATTTCTACGAGATAAAACAAGAGTTAAGCTTTAAAGAAAGATTGCCTAAGATTGCAGATCACACCAAGAACAAGAAAATCAAGAAGTGAGAAATGGTGATATCATGTCTATAAAGAGACAACTTAACTCATTTTGAATTAAGGGGAGTGAATGAAAAAGAAGGACGCTGAAGAGAAACTGATGAAGAAAAAATTCATACAGTCCTGATCAAACAAACTGGGGAAAGAGCTAAAGATTTCTGTGGACACTGAGCAACAAAGAAGCACAGTATCACCAAGCAAAAATAAGTGGAGCAAAGGTATTGAAAAGAGGACATTGATCCGAAAGCTAAAATGAGCTTACAATAGATCTGAAAATCTGCAAGTCTAAGTTGTATGTGTGAACAGATCATTTGCTATTTTAGTTTAACCATTGATTCTGAAAGTCTCTTAACCGAGTAGAATTTAAAGATCCTTTCTATATTGAGATACATCCCAAGGAGTATCAAAAAGTTTGATCATGAAGATAGCATGAGATGCCAAATACCATTTGACAAACTACACTGTGTTTGGTCATAGAAGGTAGCATAGAGACACCTGATATCAAGTGACAAACTATTTTATTTAAATCCTTTAACAAGGTCACACCTAACAGTGTGTTTGTAACCTTTAACGGGGTTGGTTCTTCACCAAGCTCACTTCAGAAGAGTGAAAATTTTGGGTTACCAGTCCCAAGTGGTTATTCCCTTAATAGGGCTTCCACATTAAAAATACATGTTTCAATGTGTTTATGAGTCATTACTTTAGTGGTTTGCATTACACATAACTAATCTGGATTGATCGGTATACACTAAGAAATTTATTGTTTTTCGATAAATAAAAGACTGCTATTCGGTAAACATTAAGAATAAGGTTTAACAGAGAACTCTGAGCAATAGTTATTTGATAATTTTATTTGAAGGCATACATCTTGTAGGACTGAAGATAACTAGAGGATTAATATTGTGGTACTAAGTTTTTGGGTTGATTTATTGGAATATTTTTGAGGGCGCTGATTCAACCCCCCATCTCAGTTATTCTAACAACTACTCCACCAATAATGGAGGTAATTATAGATGCAAGGCCACCAAGAGTTACATTGCCATAGAAATTTTGGTCTCAATCTGACATAGAAGGGATATTAAAAGTTGTAGATGAAAATGACATGTCAGTAAGGGTTGCATCCCATAAATGGCTCATCCCAAAAACAACACTATCCAAATTGTTGGGTAGTCTCATTACCACCTCTAAGAAAGTTTCCCCAATAACCCTCACGATTGATGAAGAAGAACATATTATTCAATGGCCTATAAAGAGATGGAAGGAGTTGTTCATGGACTATAAATTGTAAACTTGAAAGTGGTTTTTGCTCAAATTTATGAAAGTAGGCCCACCCCTTTTAAGGATGGGT
Source organism: Thuja plicata (assembly GCA_018584345.1). NCBI lineage: Eukaryota > Viridiplantae > Streptophyta > Pinopsida > Cupressales > Cupressaceae > Thuja > Thuja plicata. Next base: position 4,509,921 of record MU223621.1, read on the forward strand.
TGTCGAGTAAGTCTTGGTGGTCTAGTTTTAAGGCTCATCATCTAGAGCTAACATTGTAGATAGTTGAAGACCTCAACAAAGAGATGACACTCAACCTCAGACCAACAATTGTCTCTACTTTCTATGATACATTTTTGACATCATATCGGGAAAATTGATATGGTCCTACTTGCATTTGGAATAGTGAGAAAATTGGTGTTTAGGCAGGAAAAGATGGGGCAATGGGGGTACTGGCCAGAAGAGGAAGTAGGAGCATTTCATACATAATTACTAAGAGTTAAGAATGGATTACCATTCTATGTTGTGTAATGATTATAGGAAAAGCATTATGGATTTCTACTTGTTTAAGGGGTAGAGATCATTAAAGAATTACATCTCCAAATGTAAATTGGGTGGTTCCATGACAACATAGCCAAATGCGTGGATGAATAGGAAACTCTTCCTCAATTGGTTTCACCATTTTGTGTGAACTATTCTAGGCGGTGTTACCCACCAATAGTCACTTTCTCATTTTTTATGGCCATGGTAGCCATGTTGCAGTCAAAACCATCCAGGAGGCAAGAATGTCAGGTGTTGATCTACTAACACTGTCAGCTCACACCTCCCACAAATATAAGCCCCTAGACATGAGTGTGGTTTATCCATTCATAAAATACTTCAAATGAGAAAGAGTATCTGTTAGAATTAATCTTTCCTTGGTTGAAAATATGTAATTAAAAGGATAAACCAAGGTATCCTTATTTGTGTTTGTCCTCTAGTCCATGTAAGAGGACATGTCACTATTTTGTAATTCCTTTAA
>MU223621.1:4517557-4527578 GCA_018584345.1 Thuja plicata
TAATCTTCTCCTCTCTCTCTCAATCTCTCATTGCTCTCCATTATTGTATTGAGCTCATTGCTCTCATCTTTTAGGCTTTTTGCCATATTCTTATTCACAAAGGGGTTTTTCTTTGCTTTTCCCCTTACCAAAATCTCTTGGCTCATTGTTGGATTCTTGAAGTACTTTGTGGTTGATCTTGCAATCTTCTCTCCTTTGGTTGTGGTAAAATCTTCCATGCATTTCATTTTCTTGGATTAACATTTGTTTTAGCTTTCATTCTTTTCAATCTTTTCATTCTTCTTACAGTATCATGGATGGAAAGGTGCCCTAATGAAGAAATCAAGAGGGTAGAATTTGTAGAGCTAGGCATCAAATCATTGAAAAAAGAATTAATGATTTCTAACATTGTAGTGGGATTTAGAAGGACCAGAATATGGCCCCTCCATCTTGATGCACTCCTTGAGGACATAGAACCCATAAACATATTCCAAATTAATTAATGCAATGATACTTCAGTAGTGTAGAACATGTTTATCCTATCTAATGAGGAAATCTATTCTAGACATATACTGTTGTCCTAGAAGCATCTATCCAAGAAATTTTTGAAGGTCTTGACCATGGATCATGGATTTAGCAGCTTCAACAATGGATTTGTTCTTTATTTCTAAAAGCCCATTTTGTTATGGGTTGTAAGGGACAAAAAAATCCCTCTTTATTCCTTCTTCAATACATAAATCATGAAAGCAACGAGAGGTGTATTTACCTCAATTATCAAAACTTAAAAAATTATTTCTCTTTCCAGACAAGTTTTCTAGTTGAGACATAAACTCTTTAAATCTACCTAGGACTTCATCAGACTCTTTAGACCTCAAGAAATAAATCTAAGTCTTCGTAGAGTAATCATCTATGAAGTTACATAATACAAAAATCCACTTAGGGATTCCATAGACATTGGACCACATAAATCATAATGTACAAGATCTAATATTTATTTTGACCTACTTTTGCTATTGTGAAATGGAGTTTTAGTACTTTTATCCATAGCACAACCTTTACAAGTACCATCATGTACATGACCAAGTTTAGGAATTCATTTAACCATCTTCTCTAATGATGGAAGAGCCCTATAATGAAGATGCCCAAGTCTTCTATTCCATAGTTTGCTGAAACTAGAAGAGTCATGTAGGAGAGCTTGAGTTGGATGAATGGAAAGCTTACACAAACTCTCATGTCGATTCCCGATCACACGTGCAATCTTGTGTTGGAGTTCTTTGGCCATGCAAGAACTCTCCCTTCTGAAAATGCTACTTGATAAACTTTGTCTTCCAAGGTTGAAATAGACAAAAGATTCCTCTTGATTCCTTGCATGAATAATACATCACTTAGATGAAGAGAAATCCTAGATTCTAGATTGAGTGATGTAGCACCAAATCCTTTCACTGAATAGTGTGCATCATCTGCAATAATCACTTGAAGATAGAAAGATATGACTGATTCTTGTTTCACCATTTTGACTTGGTGAACTTGTTTCCTCAATGCAAGGGCCCTTCTTGTGTTGTTGATCTCATATAGACCTTCCAAGGTTTTAAAAATGTCTTGCACTTGTCATTTTTGCAATGAGAGGCACTAAGTGATTCTTTACAGAGTCAATGAAGATCTTCTTTTCTTTTATGACATTCTTTTTGAATTGAAGTTTCTCCGCTTGATCTTCTAGCTCAGATAAATAATTTTCCTCGACAACTGAAGCAGATCATTTTCTTCAAGTGCAACAAGAACTCTAAACTTCCATGAAGTGAAGTTTGAAGAACCTTCAAGTCTTTCTTCGACCTTGGGAGCGTAGACCATTTTCGAGGCTTTGATATTAGTCCTTGAAGGTGAGAGATAAAAGGGAACTTTGCTACAATAAGGAAATCTGATCACGATCTTCTCAAACCCACTCTGATATCATGCTAATTTTATAATGAGAGATATAAAAAAAATTTCACATAATTAACACAATATTCTTATCCTAGGAGAACCCTCCTCTCAAGGTAGAAAAACCCAACTCAACAATATGGGTGGCTGCAAGAAGTTGAGTCCCACTTTTGGGCAAAAAGTGGAAGTGTTTTCCCTCTTTTTCAAATTTTCTATCAATTGATGTCAAAATTTGAGGCACTTAGAGATTGAATCTCAAAAAAATATACTAAAAAAAAAATGTAATGCTCGGAGTCTATTTTTCAAATATGTAATTTATTTGAATACCCACATAGTAGAAAATATATTTTAGTAGGCATGTTTAAAAACCTCTTTTTCAAGATGCCCGTTTTAGGCCATACCCCGCATCTGTACGACCACCCTATTTTGAAGTAAATAAATGAGTTTTTCTAAATCCTTTTGGGGGAAGGTACCTAACACATCAAAGATTGGTCTGAATATTTTTTCTTTTTTTTTTAATTGAATATATTTTTTTTATTAATTTTTAATTGATTATAAAGTACATTTTCAAAACCTCTCGTGTATGACCACCATAATTTGATGAAAATTTCACCTTTTTGAATTTTTATTTTTATTTTGAAGAAAATTCTATGTAGATTGGGCTCATATAATTCATTTTTTGGAAAACCTAAAATTTAAAAAGTTATTAAAGTTGTAGTGAACCTTACTATTTTAAGTTTAGGTACCACTTTGATTAATAAATATTGTAAGATAGTAAAATTTATAATATCACTATAAAATTTATATTTTTGAAATCTAGACAATAAGAGCTCTAATGGGTTTTCATTTCGTCAAAAAATTCGATTAGAAAGACCATCAAAAAATTATGGCAAGACAGAAATATGGTATTCAAATGCCTTAGCCATTATTTTGGAGGTCCAAGCATAGGCTTGGTCCCACCAAACCTGTCCTGAACCGAAATCCAATGCAAAGGGTGGTTTGGTAAATTCAAATTTTAAAACATGGGCATAAGTTTAAAAATGTGTACCCATTTCTTAAATATAATAAATGGGCATGTAAAAATGAGTTTCTTTTATATATATATATAAACAAGCACCCATTTTGAAAAAAAATAGGCACCCATTTTTTGAATTTTGGATTGGGTGTCCGAGCCTAAGACGGGTGCCCCTTTTTTTCAAAATGGGTGCCCGTTTCTAGCGGCAATTTTCAAGCCCACAAGACTTCTGCCAAATTGGTACCCAACTTCTTGCACTTACCCATATATTCTTCTATTGTTTTAAAGTTGATATGCAATTCTAGTTACAATGAATCAGTCTAGAATATCAATCTATTATTGATCAAGGCCAAGATGAATAACAACTACAATTGTTATATTTCTATCAAGATTCAACTGTGTAGTTTTTTTAGTCAAACTCATTGACCCATGTTTCATGAGTAGTGGTTCACATGAGCCCATCTCTCATGAGAATGAATGAAACACTTAGCACTCATTGCACCTAGGTGATGCTCACAGAGGTGAAGCACTAGGATTTCTCGGGAGGTCACCCATCCCAGTACTACTCTAGCTCGAGCGCACTTAACTACAGAGTTTCCTCCATGGTTAAACACACTCAGCTTGCAACCCCATTTGCGAAACCTTAAGCAAGTGTTGTGCCTTATCTCCTGCTTATCAACAATTACAATATTGATATTACGATATTATCAATCTCCTCTATGAATATCAAACTCCAATATGAAATTGATGTCCTATGTATAATAAAACTAATGTGTAAATTTAGATGGATGTGAATGATAGAAAACTGTGTATGTATATATTAGACAATCTGAATGAATGAAGGAATTTGATGTGTTGATGAAGGGGTTCGATCTAATGTAACATGAATTCAGTCTGGTGATTGTATGTATGATCGATCCAAGGGAGGAAGATTCAATCTTCCTTTATACCTATCAGTAGTGTCCCTTCACCAAGGCTTGACACTTCCCAAAACAACACAACCCAATGAGAGGGTGTTGGACTTCCAAGTTGGCTTCATTGATTAAGTGATTGTTAATTATTAACAAATCGAATATGCAAGTCGATATATTAATTATATTTTTCATATTTAATGAATTGGGTCATATAAATGTCTAAGGCTGATAGGCCAATTAGACATGTATGTTAGCTTTTTTTGTCTTGAAGGAATCCAACCATAGTTACAATAGCATTAACACACATGTCTCTGAGAACTATGAAGACACTAGTAAAGAAATTAAACTTTAATATATTAATGTTGTCCAAAAAAATAAAAAATAATATGGTTAGAAAGCTTAGAATATGAATGAAATTATGGGGGCAATTTTATAAATACCCAATTGATAATGTGTAAACCTAATGACAACGAAGTTGAGAAACCAATTTGGAAGAACAAAACATGTGAAAAAAGGGAAATTGAGGGAAATGAAGCTCACAAGCCTTAGTCTTGTTATCCAAGTCTATTAACTAGCCTTGTTCTTGGCTTTGAAATTTACTGAACCTTAGTGAAATCAAGTTATTTGAATTTAAAGTAACCCAATCACATTAGGGATTTTTTATCATTTTTTTGGGTGGGTGACCACTTTTTTGCACACCATCTTAGTTCAGTTACCCTCTCTATTTATATCTTCTCTTAGAATATAAGAGGCCCATTAGTTTTTTTTGTTTTTTTGGATATTTTTAAATATATATCTTGATCCACAAAATGCATAGTGTATCTATAGATAGTTGAATACTAATGCACACATTAGATGATATGTTTCTATAGATCTATGATTTGTATCAATGCACACATGGATAGGTTAGTATATCTCAATCCATAGATCTAGAGGTGTGAACCTATGGATAGTTTAGTATATCTTAATCCTTAGAAGGTTGATTGTTATTTGCATTCTAGTTAAGTATATATTTATTCATAGTTGGTTGGTGTTTTTTCTTTGCGGATAGTCGAGTATGTCTCAATCTAAAAAATAACAAGTCTTGTTGTTAGTCTAGTTCAATATGTCTTGATTTAGAGTTAATAAGTTTGTTAAATTGGTATACTTGTGAATAATTATGCCCCAATTCTCTGATAATGTTGGATAGTCAAGACATACATTGATACAACCAATGTGGTGTGTTCCAAATGAACAAGGAGATTTGGAGGGATCACTTTGTCAAATTTTTAGATAGACTATTATATTGAATCTATACAAGATTTCATCATTTATTCAAATCAAATATGATAAAGAAAAAGTAAAAAAATTATATTTTTATAGAAATATATTAATTATTATTATTATCAAGAAGCATTTTATAATGACAACAAGAAGTATGTAATGACTTGAATATGTTATCATAGGCAATAGACTATTGCATTCACTTGTGCACAATTAGTTAATTGGTTTTGCACCATTCAACCAATCATAAGTCACTATTTTTACCTTGTTCGAATATTTCTAAAGTTTAGATATTTATTTATTCATTTTCTTTAGTGTACAAACTACTTATCTCGAACGATTGGTTGAATTAGTTTGTGTTAGAGGACCCTTGTTTTGGGACAATTTCTATTATTTTTGTCTTGATTTTATTTTAACCATAGTTTTGTAATGTATAATTCATACATCATTTAATTTATTTTGAAATTGTTTTTTTAACTTACAATATGGTATATTTTTTTGAAATACTAGATATTTTATATTTTATCACTGTAAGCATGCTATTTTCATTAAAAAATTCAATTTCAATATATTTGAACAATATTATAATATACTAGCACTTGCACCTTTGAAGGGTGCAATGGTTAAGCCGATAGTATTGTTAGAATAGTCCCAAAGCATAACTGAGAGGGCGGGGGGGGGGGGGAATCAGTTATCAGNGGGTGAATCAGTTATCAGCTAATTTAATACTTTTCTCTTATTAATTCTAGAATACCATAAATTAAATGCACATTCAGATAACACAATAGACAACACCACAATTTGGTTACGGGGAAGCCAAATGGTAAAAACCCCGGTGGGAATTAGCACCCACAATGAACTATACTTGTTTATAATAATCCATGTTAGAAGAACTTGCAACCCTATTAGGAGTTGTTCTTTACAATGCAATAAGTATAGTGGCCTGGTTAAGGGTCTGACCCTGTTAGGAGTCTTTTACAAATAACCCTATTAAGGGTGAGGACTCACTTTCCAAAAGCTCACTGCTTCAATGGTGAAGGCTACAACCTTCAGTAGAACAGATATGCACTATATCTGATGATGAACTGTAGAGTAGACCTGTTGTCTTGGTCAGTTTCAATGTAATGTAATCTTCCACTTCTTCTTCACATAGATCCTTGATGAATGAAACACAACTGATATTCTTCTCTATACTTTCTTTGTCTCTTTTCTTATCATTCACACATAGCGTTCACAAATGAACTACTATAAGTATCTTCCTCAAAGTATAAGGTCACGACGATTGTGGGAAACACTTCACCAACTTTCTTATAAGATTAAATAAGCATGCAATTAGGATTAAGATCGCGCAACACGAACTAAACAAACGCGATGCTTCACTGAGTCAGCTCCACCAAATTATCTCAAACAACATGATCCAGCTGAAACATGACAAGCGCTCTTAATCAAACATGGTTAACTCATAACTAATCATGAATATAAACACGCGTATCTTGAAGATAGGCAAAACTCAAGAACCAATGCTAATATGTTGGCTATGTACAAATAAACTCTAGAAACTGTAACTGCCACTAACATAATTACACAACTCAACTGAAACTTCATATCTAAGTCTTCATGTATGAACAAAGCATCCAAAGCATGTCTAAAACATGAATATAACTGCGCAAGGCTTAATAGAATTATTTTGATAAGTACATACAGAACACTGATGTATATTATATGTTGTCATCAATGACAAACATACAATCAACTAGCTGCCAGAAGTAAATCTCCAACAATCTTCCACTTTGACATTGATGGCAACATATGATATTAAAAACATCTTCAGCACATGGTGTCCTCTTTCTTTTTACAATCTTCTCAATATCCTCATCAAAGATTCCTCTACACTATTGCAGCTCCTCTGTCTGTGTTTTTAAGTTACATGATTATATACTCCCCCAGAGTATATGCTTCCCCTTACTACATACTCCCCCTTTGATATCAATGGAAAAGGGTGCCATAAATAATTAGGCATAGGTACTACTCCAGAAATAGAGTAGTCAACCATTTATCAGTCACCATGGACTGATGTACTTACTGCTTTATCTAATCAGACTCAAGAAAGGGAATTACTCCCAACTTCTCCTTGAGATACTCAAAAGTATCTTTTGATAAAGGCTTTGTGAAAATATCCGCCAACTATTCTTTAGTGCTCACATAGTCCAGTTTTACTTCTTTGTCTACAAATTTTTCTCTAAGAAAATGCTATTTGATCTCAATGTGTTTTGTCTTTGTGTGCATCACAAGGTTCTTGGACATGTTGATAGTGCTAGTGTTATCACAATGAATAACAATAGGATAATAAACTTGAATACCAAAATATTTAACCATTTTCTTGATCCAAACCATTGTTGAACAATTCAATGCTACTGCAACATATCCAGCTTCTGCTATTGACTGAGAGATACAATTTTGCTTCTTTCTTATCCAAGAAACCAACCTATCTCCAAGAAATACTGCTCCTCCTGAAGTACTCTTCCTGTCATCAATACAACCTGCCCAATCTACATCTGTATGTACATGAAGTTGTACATTCTCTGATTTAGGATACCATAAACCATATTCTATAGATCCCTTTAGATATCTGAGTATTCTCTTTATTTCCATTAGGTGATTCTTCTTGGGTTCAGCTGCAAATCTACCAACAATGCCAACTATATTAGATATGTATGGTCTAGATTGAGTAAGATATATAAGTTTTCCAATCATAGACTTGCACAATGTCTTGTCAACTACTGTGGAATCATCCTCTTTAGAAAGCTTGCTTCCTGTTATCATAGGAGTGCATACTGGCTTACAGTCTTCCATCTTGAAAGTATTCAATATTTCCTTCACATATTTGGACTAATTTACAAATATTCCTTTATCTGTCTTCTTTAAATTCAACCCCAAAAAATATTTTATAGGACCAATCATGCTCATTTCAAATTCATTCTGCATTTTTTTTGCAAATTATGCACTAAGCTTTCCATTACCTCCAAAGATTATGTCATAAACAAATATGGCCACAAGTAATAATCCATCAGGTGTCTCCCTTATGAATAAGTTGCAATTTGCTACTCCTTTCTTGAATCCAATCTTGGTAAGATAACCATCTAGTCTCTCATACCAAGCTCTTGGGGCCTGTTTAAGTTCATAGAGTGCTTTCTTCAATCTGCATACCATGTCTAGTTTATCTGATAGATTAAAGCCTTCAGGCTATTCTATGTAGACTTCTTCCTTCAAGTCACCATTCAGAAAGGCTGATTTTACATCCATTTGGTATACTTCAAAGTTTTTGAATGTTGCATAGGCCAAGAAAAACTTAATGGCTTCTAGTCTGCTCATAGGGGAAAATGTGTCAGTGTAATCTATTCCTTCCCTTTGTGCATATCCTTTACACACCAGTCTTTCTTTGTTTTGGACCACTGTACCATCTTCATTCATCTTATTCCTGAATACCCACTTTGTTCCAATCACATTTTTGTCACTAGGTCTAGGAACCAATTCCCATTTATCATTTTTGATTATTTGATCTAATTCTTCTTCCATTTCTTTTTGTCAATCAGAATCCTTGCAAGCATCTTCAACACTCAAAGGTTCAATCTGTGAAATTAAACATACCTCTTCATCCACTGTTAAAATTTTTGCTTTAGATCAAGTCAAAACACTACTGCTCTGATCTCCAATGACATCATCTTTTGAATGATATCTAGATGTGAATTTTGGAACTTTGGTGTGACATCCTCATTTGTAATCTGTGATACTTCTTTGCTTGATTCAAGTTCATTACATGATACATCAATGCAATCAAACATTTCTTCAATAACATTGTCTTTACTGCTAGGCCTGGGTTCATCCTCAATCATAGGTGCATATTCATAGTACCTCTCTTGAACCACAAACTTCTTATCAATCTTTACATGAGTACTTTCAATTATCTTCTTTAATCTCAAATTAGAACATCTGTATGCTTTGATTTTAGTAGAGTAACCAAGGAAAATACCTTCATCACTTCTAGCATCAAACTTACCAACACCATCATCTCTCTTGATGTAGCACTTGCTGCCAAAGATTCTAAAGTATTTTACTGTAGGTACATTACCAAACCAAAGTTCATAAGGTGTCTTATCTGCGCCTAGCCTTAGTTGTGTTCTGTTGATAGTATAGATTGTTGTGTTGACTGCATCTCTCCAATAGGCGTGAGAAACTTTTCCTTCAATCATCATAGTGTGCGTTGTATCAAGTATGATCTTGTTCCTTCTTTCTGCAATCCCATTCTGTTGAGGGGTTTTAGGAGCACTCAACTATCTTTTGATCCCATGTTCTTCACAGTACTCATAAACTAGTCAAAGGTGAATTCTCCTCCTCTATCTGATCTTAGACATTTTAGATTTATTCCAGATTCATTTTCAACCTTAGCTTTGAATATTTTAAATTTCTCAAAGGCTCCAGACTTCTCCTTTAAGAACGCAACCCACATCATCCTTGAAAAATCATCAACAAACAAAATGAAATACCTTTCTCTGTAGTATGATGTTGTTTGAGTAGGACCACATAAATCTGTATGCACTAGGTCTAATTTGTTTTTAGCTAAGTTTTGCTTGCTTCTGAAAGAGCTCCTTACATTCTTTCCCATAACACATTCCCTGCACATTGTGTCAATTAGTCTTACAATACTTGGAAGGTCTCTAACTGCCTTGACATTGCTTATCTTTACTATATTGTCAAAATTGATATGACAGAGTCTCTTGTGCCATAACCAACTGTCATCTACTTTTACAACAAAACAACTTACATCTGAATTGAGCTGAAAAACATTACCTTTTGTTTTTGAGCCTGATGCAATCATGTCTCCTTCTTTTTTGTTAATAATTCATTTGTTGTCTTTGAATTCCAAATGATAACC
>MU223621.1:4528124-4544498 GCA_018584345.1 Thuja plicata
CTCATTAGAAATGTGTAAAGTTTTCTTACCATGTATTGATGCTTTGAAGGTTGTTTCACTTTTGGGTTCAGTCTTCAATCTTGATATCTCAAATGCAGAGATTTTAATGATCAAAGTCTCTCTCTTGAAGTGCTTTGAAAATTGCATGGTTTCATCTAGAATATTGATCTTTCTCTCATAGTCTGCAGTCAATGTAGTCATCAGCTTGTCCATTATGTCTTCTTCTGAAATTTCTCCACCATTGTTTCTAATTCTAGAAACTGCTTCATTTATCCTCTGATTGTAGGCTCTGATGTTCTCTTCAGGTAACATCTCAAGATTGTTGTATTTCATTTTCCATGTCTTCCTGCACGCATTGTTTTCTTGGATATCTCCTTCAAACATGTCTTCTAAATATTTCCATATTGTGTATGCCTTATCTACTTTCTTGAACTCAAAGAATTCACTGTCATATAGTGCAATTATAAGGGCTTCTTTGGCAATTACATTAGCTATGAATGTATCCTTTTTGTTTACTAGTAGCATCATCTTTTGCAAGGCCTTTTAGAGAGGGAATAACAACTTCTTGTGTGGATATCTCAAAGATCTCAAAACCAACACACTATAGATGTGTTATCATTTTGTTCTTCCAATCCAGATAATTCTCTCCATCAAACTTAGGACTCTCTTTTATGAAGTATGCCATCTGATCTACCTTAAGCTATTAGGCTTTCTCTTCAAGGCACTTGGCTCTGATACCAATTGTTAGAATAGTCCCAAAGGATAACTGAGAGGGGGGGGGGGGGGGGGGGGGGGTGAATCCGTTATCGGATAATTGAATACTTTTCTGTTATTAATTCTAGAATACCATAAAGTGAATGCACATTCAGATAAAACAATAGACAACACCACAATTTGGTTACAAGGAAACCAAATGGTAAAAAACCTGGTGGGAATTAGCACCCACAATGAACTATACTTGTTTATAATAATCACTGTTAGAAGATCTTGCAACCATGTTAGGAGTTGTTCTTTACAATGCAATAAGTATAGTGACCTGATTAAGGTTTTGACCCTGTTAAGAGTCTTTTACAAATAACCCTATTAAGGGTGAGGACTCACTGTCCAAAAGCTCACTACTTTAATGGTGAAGGATACAACCTTCAGTAGAACATATATGCACTATATCTAATGATGAACTATAAAGTAGACCTGCTGTCTTGATCAGTTCCAATGTAATGTAATCTTCCACTACTTCTTCACATAAATCCTTGATGAATGAAATACTACTGATATTCTTCTCTATACTTTTTTTGTCTCTTTTCTTATCATTCACACTTAGCGTTCACAAATGAACTACTATAAGTATCTTCATCAAATTATAAGGTCATAACGGCTATGGGAAACACTTCACCAACTTCCTTGTCGGCTTAACTAAGCATGCAATCAGGATTAAGATCGCGCAACACAAACTGAATAGACGCAACGCTTCACTGAGTCGGCTCCACCAAATTATCTCAAACAACATGATCCAGATGAAACATGAAAATCGCTCTTAACCAAACATGGTTAACTCATAACTAATCATGAATATAAACACGCGTATCCTGAAGATAGGCGAAACTCAAGAACCAATGCTAATACATCGGCTCTGTACAGATAAACTTCATAAACTGTAACTGTCACTAACAGAATTACACAACTCAACTGAAACTTCATATCTAAGTCTGGTGTATGAACAAAGCATCCAAAGCATGTCTAAAACATGAATATAACCATGCAAGGCTTAATAGCATTATTCTGATAAGTACATACAGAACTCTGTTGTATATTATATGTTGTCATCAATGACAAACATACAATCAACTAGCTGCCATAAGTAAATCTCCAACAAGTATGATATATATTGAATGATGTTTTATTGCTGATGTGGAAAATTTTCTTTATTCAACCAGTAATCAAAAGTTTTTTGTTTGTGTAGAAAATATATATATTTAAAGAATCATCTTATGAGAATCAGATTTTAAACAAAGGAGAACAAAATTCTGTGTGTCTTGAATGCTAATTCATCACATATGAACATCTCTCAATACAAATGATATTACAAATTTTGATTTTATTGTTTAGTTATGGGTATACAATATATCCCAAATCTGCATCACAGAATATACATATGCATTTATATTTCAAAACTGTATATGAGAAATTAATAAACTAACATTTAAATAATCATTTTAATGCAAAATTAAACAACTTACACAATCTAGCCCAGATGATCATTAAAATGATTTTTCTTGCCAATTCAGCCACCCATTGCAGTTAAATATTTGATAATAAGTACTCGGATTTAACCTTAAGCTTCATTTTCTTCATGTTTCAGTTGGGCTTTTACCTTTAGTTTTTAATTTCTGTACAGATCTTTTCCTTTCTTTTCCACGAGACCACATTTTTCATGCATTCTGTAAAACAGTTCACATGCCTTGTCTACGATTCCACATTTTGCTTGCATGTCTACCAGGGCATTTTTGACCATTATATTTGACAGAAGTTCACCTTCACCATGTTTGGCGGATGCTGGCAACTGTTGTTGAATCTAGTACTATATAAGTATACAGCTAAAGCATTTGAGAGAACTACTAAATTCACAATTAGAGTTAAAGATTCACCATACTTGCCAAAATATACACATGCCAAATACCCCAATCACTGTTTCCCCATCCAACCCTCAAAAATTGTGGTTTTTTGCCTTGCTCTTATATAGAGGGAGTGACCTCAGTTTCTTGGAATCTGCAATATGTTTCAAGAACACACAGTCTGACAACAGAGGCGCTTGTGGCTCAGACATAACACACTCCAACATGCTAATGGAAAGTCTTTAGTCCAAATTCTAACTGATTCATGAAAATACCCCAAAAAGAAACTATGATATTTGCAAATTGATTCATATACAATTGCCAAACCCATTTCCTGTTTTTGTTTCCAGCCAAAGGACACATAAAAGATCAAAGCAATTTCTGTTGAATCTTCTATAAAAGCAGACAACACTGAAAGAAAACACCATACCCAGCGCAAGGAAAATCAAGCTTTATCTCCTCCAAAACCTAAGCAAAATGAAACTCTTAAATCAACTCCTAAAACTGCATTGAAATTTGATGGACAAATTGGACAGAGTTAAATTTGTTCACATTTTTTAAACAAAATAAACCCCTAAATGAAATAATAGAACAGAGTTAAATCTGTACCGAATAAGTTGAAATCATCATCTCTAATGGCAGAAAATTGTATAGACAGCTGCATCCAGAAATAAACAAACAATATTAGATTTGTATTGCTTTCATGAAGGCTCGCGAATATGCACCAATCCATTCTTTCCAAATATTTGCTGCTTACGCAAACTCTTCATATAAAATTGCGGCCATGTCAAATTTATGTAGTTTACATTCTACTTCATTTTCAGAAAAAGATTCATTTTGCCTGTTGTTTGGACATTCACGGGAAGACTGAGCATCACCAAAATGACTTTCATTGCAACTCTATTTTGAGTGAGCGATTATAAGAAGACTTGACCTTATCTAATCCATACTGCAAATCCTTGCATTGAACATAGCAGACCCAAAGCGATCAAATTTGTGGTGCAACCTTTAAGGAACAGTTTGAACAAAGATGACAAGGATAACCATTTTCCCTTCTTTAATGTTGCACTACATTGTAACTGTTTGCACCCCTGTTTTTCTAGTAAAATGCGTGATAGCATATTTTTCCGGTATAAGACAACTTTACATGTAACAGAATGGAAGAAAACGGGACTGATATGTGTGTTTGAAGTTGTCAAATAATGGTACCGTAGATGTTAGGGGTTTTGGTATTTTTGAGGACCACAATGTTTGGAATGTGTGTATTCCATGATTTATGCCCTGTAACTAAAATAAATTTATATTCCAATTTAAGATAATTTCTGATATAAGACAATTTATCGGCTGTGACACTTTTCCGTCAGTGGGCGATGCCCACAATAAAAAGCCTATCGACTTAATAACTATTATATATTCTAAAATATTTACTATATTATATATATATATATATATATATATATATATTTCTAATATATAATATATATAATATAAAATAATATATCATATATGTAATATTATATAAATTTAGTCTTTATTTTTTATTTAAATTTTACTTACATTTAAAATTTATAACTATATTTTAAATTTTTACAATTATAATTATAGAAATTAAACTATAATATATACAAACATAACTTATTAAATATTTTTTTTAAGATTTTACACAAACCACAAATAAACCACGAGTAAAGCCTAACACTTGTTTGAATATAATTTTAGATGTTTTTGTTCTATCTTGTTAACTGATATAATTTCCATTTTCATTTTGGTTTTTTTTATGACATGCTCTGAGGTTATATGTATGTTCTTTTTTAAGTGTTTTGATGGTTTGGTAGTACATTCATCAGAAGTTAGCTACAACCCAGCTTGTGTGACTGTGGATAGGTGTTATTTTTGCAATTCTTGTCTGTAATTTGTGTAGTATTTGAATTGTTAAAAAAGCATGGCTCAAGCAATAATTAAAATAATAATAATCATCGATTCTTGAGTCCAAATAGGCCGTGTACTCTACGATTGTAATCAGAATTAATGTTCAAGCAATCTCAAAAGTTATTTCCAGATTTGGTGCGAGTCATTAGTATCCTACGGGATGCAAATCGGATTTTCTGGTAGAAGTAAAAGGTTTTACTACAACTCTCTAGATGGATCTTATATCCAATACACACTTTACTAGCTATTGCATGTAGTAATTTAGAATCAAACGTATAATAGGTATGTATATTGTAGTATCATATTATTTATCAGAGTAAAAGAATTTTATATCTATATATAAAAATGGAATAGTAGATTTATCATTTTAATTTTTAAAATTTAATAAATAATTGTTAACGAGTTTAATGATGATTTTTTTAATTTTGTTTTTTAACTCTCTTATTTCATGTTGATGATGATTTATGAAGTATGATCTAAAATGTTGATGTAAAAAATTCAGAAACAGCACTTACTCTCCTATTTTCCCAATCTTAATCTTCTTTGATCATATCTTATGATGAAATATATACTAAAGAACATACATATTTGATATATATAACCTTCATACTCTAAAATAAATTACTTCTCAGGTTTAAAAGATACAAACTCTTCTTTCCTATTTTTTCCTTACATCTTGTTTCTATTTACCCATTTCACAGATAATATAAACTAATCTATAATTAAACTATAGAAATATTAACTCTTCAAAATATATTACTCCTATGTTTTTCTTAATGATTGTCGTATCATACACATTATGATTCTGTTGTCTCTCCATTTAAATTTAAATGGATTTATGATAGTGCAGTGTAACAAAATCTATGAGCATTTAAGGTTAGACCAATATCATATAAAATTAACATCATAACTGGAGTATGATAATCAGCAGTTCTCTATATTAACTTTTCCTGTCAGGTAATAGCTGGTCAGTTCCCCACATGGAAACTTTCGGTGAGAAGCCATCAGCATGTAAAGGGCCCTACATTTTACATCATCTGGAGGGTTGATCAGCTGCTATGACACAAAGGCTGCCACACAAACATTTTTAATTGCATGCCAGACAAAGGGTTGTTTGTCAGAATTAATTTCTTGAGATAATCAAGAATAGTTTTACCATTTAAAAAAAAGCCATCTTATCTATGACAATTTTGAATGAAAGATCTTAAGCAATCCAATTATGATGATTTACCTCCCCCTCACAACCCAAAAATAATTGAGAATCTTTTGGCCACCCAATCAATTTTTCTTCAAGGAAAAGTAACAAAATATAGTTTTCAATTTCTGATTGCACTGCCCTTTCCTGTGTATATCTATATTATTCAAGTTTCACTAAAATTTATGTGAGCCTTGTATATTGTGCGCTAACAGGATAGAACTCCTATTCAAAACTATTAAAAGAAGTCAGAAAAAGGTTAGGTCAAATTGAGTCGTAGATATGTGTATGTTTTCTTTTTCTACATTTACTTGACTGGTTGGTATAAACACAAGATCTCATATGGTATGATGCAGGAAGTAGCAGAAAGAGCAGATCATTTTATGTCGGTAGTGGAGATAGGTTAATAGTTTTATTCGCCTGTGGCCCCCAAAATCTTGGTTGCTCATTCTTGCCCTTTGCAATTCTTATAGGTCAAGTTTGTACTTCATCTTTTGGACAATGTGACAAAAATTCATTGAATAAATCATTTCATACGCATGATAATTTTAGAGATTGTTCCCTGACATGGTAATTGATATATATCCTTATTTTAATGCGTTGGGAGTTGGCTTTATTTAATATTGTAAAGGTACTTTGATTTGTATTTTTTTTTTAATTTAGTGTTAAAATTATTAAAGAGAGTGATTTCATATATAGATATATGGTGTAACTAAATGAAAAGTCAAATTTCTTACTTTATATTACTTATATATTCATTACACACATTTTTATACATTTATCTTATAGTGCACTCATATGTTTAGATATTCACATACATTTATGAATGATTTACATATATAATATGTGCATGCCTTTACGAACTTGATTCTTATATTGATTTGGCCACCTTTTTAATGTTTAGGATGATTTTTACCATTATAAGATTGACTTTTTGCTCCTCTACTTACCATTTCATATTCAAAATTAAAATTTCAAATTTTGATTGACCCTTACCAAAATTGTTCCCTCAAAGGGGGTGATTACAAAAACTTAAAATTTTTATTGTTATCCTTAAATTCAAGGGCATTCAATTCATTCATTTTAATCATCTAAAGATTGGGAACTATATCTACATATCATTCATGTTTTACACTTCAATTATTGCAATAAAAGAAATATAGATGTGCATAATCACTCAGAAGAGTGTATGCATGATTGAAGATTGTTCTATGATCATTCATTCTAATTTTCATAGGTTAACATAAGAAAACATGCACCCTTGTGACAAACCAACAACCTTAATTTTTAAATAACTTATATCTTCATATTTCAAGAAACGAAGGAGAAGCAAATATGAATCAAATATTGGCACCGAATATTTATTAACATCCACATGAATAACACATGAAATAGGTAAATATTACAATTCTTTGAATATTTCTCCCATTATTAATTTAAAGAGTTGTAATTGAACATGTCATTGTAATTCGAAGAGCTAGTAATATGGATGCTTTGTAATTGATAGGGAATATTTTGTTTAATCCTCTTTCACATTTGAAAAGGAAAACATTTTATGGAACCACTTATAGGGGATCCATAAAATGCTTACCTTTGGAAATGTGAAAGAGGATTAAAGAAAATCTTCCCTACTAGTTACAAAGAATCCATGTTACTAGATCTTCAATTTACAATGGTGTGATCAATTACAACTCTTTAAATTAGTAGTGGGAGAAAAATTTAATGAATTCTAATATTTCCCTATTTCCCTATTTCAAATTTTAAGTAAACATCCATTTCCTTACACTTTGCCTCCACTATACCATGAATCTTGCACGTCCACATTTGGGAATGAACTTTTGCATCACTCCTTAGATGAAAGTAAAGAAAAAGTTAAATCATGAAAATTACCTATCAAGTTGAAAGTAAAAATGGTGAAGGGAATCTAATACACCAAGAGCATCAAGTGCTTTCTAGGCATTATGCCACATTATGAAGATATCACCGATAGTTCAAAGGCAATCAATGCGCTCAAGCACTAGACTCTTCAATCCCACCCTATAGTAGATCTATGAGAATATAACTACTAAAATTTTTGATTAAATGGAGGATTTTATGAAAAAAATTTGGCAATACTTATAGAGAGAAAGTGTATTGGGTAATCCTACAACACCACCTTCTACAATCACAATAACTTGTTCTTCACCCGTCCTAGATCTTAGTATACACTTTGTTTTTAATGGTGACAACTGAATTGTGTGTATATGTTAAAGGAATGGTTGGACTTAAATAACACACTAAGTATTAACTAGTGTTATTAGTATGGATGTTTATAAATATTTGGTGCTAACATTTCTTCAAGTGAATTTCATGATCTGACATTTCAACAAGGACAATCTTTAGCTTCAGATCTTTGTACACAATATCCACGCCATGCAAATGTTCTAGTGCCACTATGATCTTAGTAGCATAGAACCTATTCCAATACGATAATTGCATTAGGAAATTTTATGATATACATTATTTTTAATCGTCTAGCCACTAACTATTGAATAGACTAAAAGCTACAAAAAAGAAGCATTATACAAGTAAAACATGTAAGCATGCAAGAATTCAAAATAGATACATTTTGTTTAACAAAACACAACAAGAAAACTCAAAGGTTTTTTTAGATGTTAAATTGTTGCATGACCTATCGACACACCAAGCCCCATAAAATTAATAAAATAGACATTCTTGACCAAGAATTGGTTGTGTTTAACATTGATGAATATTTTAAACTAATGAAAGAAGATTAAAAATTTAAAAATTTAAAATTCAAAAATAAAATATAGGTGCATTCAACAATTCCAACTTCTATAAACATTATTTCTCATCTCCAAGTACACATGCAAGACATATGTGCGAGCTTTTAAGCAACAAATTAGTTCAAATATGATCAAAAAGGCTATTTTGATTCTCTTAGATGAAGCTCTTCAAATTTGTACTTTTTGTAGAAGACATATTAAAAAGTGATCAATTTTTTTTTTTTTTAAATTACATATTTTAAATATATTATTTTATAATTTATTAATGTATTGTTTTTTAAAAATACTTACATAAGTATTTATCAACATCTTTTTCAATCATATATGGTCATAATATTTGAGTTTTTCTAAGTAATTTTGAAGTAGGGCCTAATAGAAAGAAGGATGAGTAGTTGAGCATGTTCGAGAAAAATGTAATAGCATTTGTTGATTTAATGTCAAATATTTTTAATACAATAGCATTAATAGTTGTAACTTTAAAGTTGTTAGTATTGATACAAGTACTCATAAATGAATGAATCTATTCCATAAATCTAAGAAACAATAACATATGTAGATTTAATGTCCAATATCTTTAATAAAATAACATCAATAGTTGTAACTTTAAAGTTGTTAGTGTTGATATAAGTACTCATAAATGAATGAATGTATTCCATAAGTCTAAGAAACAACAAATTATGTATGTCATATGAGCACACCAATAAAACATGACTTAGTGCACAACTACCTATGTAACTTTTCTTTCAGCCATTTTAGACAACTCAACAAAAACATGCTAATGTGACATCATATTTGTTGATGTAGCCTTCAAACCTTAATTATGAAAGGGGGCTTGCCAAACATGCTGATGTAGAATATTAGGAATGATTTGAAAACTCTTAAAATCTGAGAGATAGTTAAATTAGAGTGTTTAATTAGGAAATTCTTCCCCTTCAAAAAATAGATTTGAATGTCTCTAATAGATTATTTTTTAGTATTATAAATGAACTCAGCGTCATTTAGATGTCTACAACATGAACTCTATAAGACTTAAGTCCGGACAAAGATTTGGCCAGGCCATCTCAAATGAAAAACAAATGAGATCCCTAACTATTAAATGAGAAGATTGGTCAAATCCTTTTCCCCGAAGATTGCAAAACTATTTCGATGATTGCATTTTCTAACTGGTAGGTTCCTCACAGTCCTATATTTGAATAAAAAAAACTGTTACATTAACCATCTCACTTCTGGGATTGGGAATTGAATTTGTAGATTAACTACCACTCTGGGAATCTTAGATGAATAAGTCAGGTTCGAAAGGTTACAAATATCAGCAGGTTTTTATTTAAGGAAAAATGTATAACTAATATCAAAGCTTCATTTCAGATTTGATTCTCTTAAATTATATTAAAGAGGGGTACTATACTAATTACCAGGCTTCTAGAATTTGATCTCATAGAACTACCGATTGCATCATAAAATTTAGTCCACCACACTTTGCAAAACCATAGATGAGTTGCAACATTCATCTCTCATGCTAAACCAACCAAATAAAAATTAAACAAACTAAGAAACACTTGGAGAATGAAAGACAAACCAAGAAGAAAAAGAAAATAAAGAAACTTACTGAATGACTTCTCTGAAAATTTATCTTTATATTCGATAATTTTTGATGAATAGAGGCCTTTACTATTAATATATATAAAAAAGTGTAATATTCACAAAAAAGGACTGGTGGATAAAAAATACCCCGCGAAGAGTCACACGGCATCAAGCCAAAATCATACAGCTATTCATCAAAAAAACATATAAGAAAAGCCCTCAAGCTGCAAGAGCAGTAGCAGAAGAGGGAGGGGGATATTTTATCATTAATATTGCCCCAAACATTGGGCCTAGGGGTCTGGTCGGGTGGCGACCACCCATCATCTATTTCTTTTTCTTTCTCAAGTTCTCCTTCCTCCCGTCTGGGAGAGATTGCAAGAGCCAAGAGGGGGAATTTATCAGAAGTGGCAGGAGGCCACACAAGAATAGTGGCCGAAGGCTGAGAAGCAGTAGAGATAAGCAAAGGAGGCCCTCCTATCAGGAGGAGAGGCCAAGTGGTGACGCCAAGAGTGTGGCATTCTGGAGCACCTTGCTGAAGCACTCCTGCTATGACGCTGGCCCCGTGGTGGCGTACAGTCAGCAGAGAGGGAATCCAACAAAACCCAAGATAAATTACATAGGGCATTACCCCAATGCTATAGAAGCTCCTACAAGTGGGTGACCTCAAGGGCCACCTTGTCAGCTTGTACTTGAATCTGCATCATGACATTATTACATAAACATGCCTTAGCATAAAGAGAAACAATGATATCTAGAAAGATGTGAGTTAAAAATAACAACATTACGGTCTTTCCATAAGGAAAACAAAATCTCCATCCTGAAAGCATGCCAAATTTGGGTATACTGGGAAGGCATTCTGGGTGAGTCACCAAGGAGGGCCATATGCCAAGAGAAAGGCTTAGGCAAAAATGGCATAAAAAATATGAATCCATCTCCAATAGTTCTGAGCCCGACAACTGAACCAAAAAATATGAATAATGGTTTTAGAATGCCCACAGGATGGGCATTTAGGATCAGGTACACCTAAGTGTCAAAGCCGAGCTCCCAAGGGAAGCCCTAGTAGAGAAGACACCAAGAAAAATGAGCAATTTTGGGTTCAGTGATAGCATCCCAAATAGTATGGAAACGCCAACTCCAAGTCATCTGGGAAGAAGAAAGATGACAATGATGATTGAGAGAATCATTCATAGGAAAATGAGGCACAAGACAAGAGTACCTAAGTTTGGGTTTGTAGTTGGTAAATGGCATATTAGGGTACCATTTCCAATCTTTCCACCAAGGTTTAACTAATCAAATGCCAAGTTTGTGCAGGAGATACAGTGGAATAGCAGAGACAATAAATTCAAAAGTCTGATGATCTAGACAAGTGAGTTAGAATCGAACCCGAAGATCATCCCAAGAGTGGAGACTCATTATTGCTCTAGAAAACAAATCCTTGGGTGTTTGAATGCCCCATTTGTAGAAACGCAGAGCACTCATCCCCCGGATTTTGGCCAGAGGAAACCCTTGTTTACCAAAAGGTGGGGACCAATAGATGTTCTGTTGATTGAAAGAGAGCCCATCCCAGAAGCCATTGCCAACCCAGTGAATCCAAGGTTTGACAGCTTCCCAGGCTCTCCAAATACTTTTGACAACAAAAGTACCTTTGATTTGAACAGGGTGCTTCATAACCAGAAGGGTTTTAAAACCAATCCCTTTCCAAGCCGGTTTGTGCAAGGGATACCCAAAATAAATGTAGTGACAAAGCAGAATTTTCTAGGCCTCATTGCCTATGAGACATCGCACAACCCATTTCGTACAAAGGGCAGATCCTTGTTTCTGAGTATCAAGTAAGTCAAGCCTACCAGAGGCCTTAGGGAGACAAAAAAATTTCCAGGCAACTCTGTGAAAGCCATGCTAATCAGCACCAAAGGCCTAAAGGAAATCCCTCAAAAATTTCTTTACCTTCTTGTAGGAGGCCCTTGAAGGAGCCCAACAAGATGAATAGTAAACATCCATAGCAGCCAAGACCTTAGAGAAAATCTAAAACTTCCCAGCGAGTGAGAGTGGATTGGTAATCCAATAGGTAAGTGATGTAGAGGTGGTGGTTGGTGACCTCATTGATCATGTCTGACAACAATCCATCTCCTATTTGTAACAACTTCTCACTTCCAAAGCCCCCTCAAGGACTCACCTTCTAGGCTACCCAAAGTGCCCCTAGTGCTTCCTAAACACCATATCTTCACTCAAGACTTCAACCTTCATTTCAACTCCATAAATAATCTCCTTATGGCCTATTTACCATTTTACATCAACCCATTAAGTCTGGATAACCAATCCCTCACCCAACTCTCACATTTAGCCCTTAAAGCTAGTAGCCCACACTAGTCACTATTTTTCCCTTTCCTCCAACTTTTCCCAAACAAATAAGGAAACTAAAACATGATTCAGATACCCTTTTGGGATCTTTAAACCCTCCCCAAGATTTAGTATTGACTCCTTTGGACCATACCCAAGATCCAATACTCTTGTAACCCCCAAACTAGGCCTAATTATCCTCATTTACAAAAAAACCCCTAACTCCACTTACTCTCATGACTCTAAAGGGTGAAATATTCCTTCTAGAGGTTCCCAAACAACAAATTTTCAAGTTCACAAGATTCTACCATTCATGTCTATGGCCTTAGCTACTAAACCCTCACTTCAAGCATCACACACATAGGGTCTAATCAAAAGGACCTCTCCAATCCGTTCCAGACCAAACCAACTGCATACACACTTCAATATGAACCCCCACATGTAGAATCCATCACAAAACCTCTTCATCCTCAAATAAATCTCCCTTATAACTGACTGGTGTCAAATCAGGGCTTAATCTCTGTCAGCGATTCCAACCATTCTTGGTTCTTCAAAAACATTCCTCCATTTCCTGCATAAGATAAGTATGGGACAAGAAAATATGTTACATGAGTGTTATATCCCACCAATCATAGTGACCATAAAGGGTGGGAGAGACTTAGCATTCTAAGAACTTCAAAACAATGAAATGTTGACGGTGTCTAACCAGTCACTGGTTTGAACACACAGGTCCAATGTTCTTTCCCTAAGACACAATGTAACAATGAAATAATGAAAGGAAAGGATGGATAACAATAAATAAAATTATCTATATCATTCCTACCCTGAGAACACACTTCAAACTACCATTTCAACTCACTATTCAGACTGTACCCATGAAACAGTGAAGGAATTTGCAGAAAATAATAATTGTTTTATTGATTAAACTTCACTACATTGCTTGGTCAACTTACACCAACTCCACATATATCTGATACTTGAAAAACATCCCTTCTAAATATCCAGGAAAGGGTAATAACCCCATGCATAACCCTAACAGTCAGTTATCTGACTGTTATCAGTTAGTTACAACTTAAAATCTATTGGGATTTGTTGTCTAGTTGACATTAAAGTGTCAACTTCAACAACTTACAACCATTTAGTCTTCCACAACATTGTATTAACCTTTCTAAAGGTTCATAACCCTATCAAACTCCTAAAAACTCTTATATCCCCTTACAAGCCTTACTAGGCCTAAATTGCCAACATGGGCAATCTATGACTTTTGGCACTCTTAGTGCTTTTATAGTATTTTATTGGCTCTAGTGGCCACATTACAATTATTATAGACCCTATAGGCCTTTAGATTCCCTTACTAGACTAGGATAAACAAGATGACCCTTAATGACCCCCTCTAGGTGCATTATAGCCTATTGATGCTATTTTCTCCTATTACATTGCCTTTATAGTTTAGGCTCATTAAATTAAGATGAATCAAGTACAAAATGGATCATAGATCCAACTACATTTACTCTTGATCTTTCAAGGTCATTTGTCCTTCATGAGTCTACATGACTCTCCTCTCATGCTTTTGCCAGGGTGCCCTGCATCAATAAGTTTTTTTTCAATTTTAGCTAACACAACATTCCATAATTCAGTAGAAGTGGACTGGAAAGAAAAAGGAATGCCAAAGAAATGAATAATTTCCCCATGCGGAATCCTGGACCAACCAAACTAAGAAAACCAAGGCAGATCAGGAAGGGAAGACTACCTGTAACACGAGGTTTTATGCCACTGAAAGGCTAAACTAGAGGCCAGATAGAAAGTGTCTAAAAACTGCAAGGCTGCCTTGATAATCTCTTATTCCTCTTCAAGAGTGAGAAAGGAATCATCAGAAAAATGACCATTGACCAACTGCTGAGTAGAATTAGGTAAAGAAATCCCACTAACATGACCCAGAGAAATTGAATGTGCTAACAAATAGACAAAGCCCTCAGCTACTAGAACATATAAGGCAGGAGCAAGAGGACATCCTTGCTGAATGGATCTGAAGATCCCAAAAGTGGAAGATTGTCTGCCATTAATGGTGATGCAAGCAGAGGCATCCCTAAAAAGCATCTGCATAGATTGAAGAAATCTGGGGCCAAAACCCATAGTATGAAGCATAGAAATAATAAAAGACCATTTAATGCGGTCATAAGCTTTAGCAAAATCAATTTTAAGAAAAAAGGCTTCTTGTTGAGACTTGCGAGCCCGTTCCATACCTTCCCAAACTACTATAATATTATCAAGAATATATATCTTGATTTGATAAAGCTAGTTTTCTCAGGCCAAACAATTTGAGGAAGGATGTGATGGATCTTGAGAGCCAGAGCCTTAGCGATGATCTTATATGAGACATTGAGCAAGGTTATAGGCTGTCAATTGAATTTAATGTTGCCTTTATTGATAATGTCCCCCAGAGACTAGGCGTGATATGCTTCAAGGTAGATCTAGTGTAAATCAGGACCAATGGCATCCCAGAGTGTTTTATAAAACTCACAGGGAAAACCATCACAACCTGGAGCCTTATAATTAGCCATGGCAAAGACAGCTTCCTAGAGATCTTGCAAGGTAAGAAGATGATCACAGAAAGCTCGCTAGGATGGTGAAACACATTGAGGCACAACAGATATGAAATCCTCAAGAGCTTGATTTTTGGCAGGAGAAGATCCCTGAGTGGCAAAAACTTGTTTGTAATGACGAACAAAGGCTTGCAGAATATTAGGAAGCTCTATGATGAGGGATTGACCTTCTTTGATCTTGGTTATGCCCACATTAGTGTGATGGGCACAAAGACCCACAAACAATTATTTAGAGGCTTGATCTCCGGCCTTCAACCAGTGTAGTCGAGCTTTGATCTGAGCACCTCTAGCAACATAATTGTCTGCAACTTGTTTCTGCTGACGTAGTTGGGCAAGGTGAAGTTGCAAGCTTTGATTGAAAGGATTGAGAGCTAAGGCTTACGTGGAAACATAGAGAACCTTGGTGTTGGCATCATAGGATTAGCGGTGGTAGATGGCAAGCTGTATACCATAAATATGTAGAAATTATGTTGTATGCCAGATGGCATCATTCCACCATTGAATCCAGCCAGACAATTATGATGGTTGAGGTTCAAGGTTCCAAACCTGATGAATGTGGGCCACTATAAAGGTATGGTTGAGGACATAAGTATTAAAAAAGAACTGAGTGGTGGGAGGTCGAGTCTTAGCTATCTTCCATACAATATAAAATTGAATGGGGAAGTATATGCAAATTAGATGTCTACTTTTATAAATGAAATACTACTATTGTAAAGCTAATAAATCTAACTAAATGCAACGCAATGAAGATTACAAATGATCAAATGAAATTAAAACAAGTTTACCTTCACTTACCTTGTTGGAAAGTGACATTGCAAGCAATTGTTATTTTTTTCATTGATGTCAAACCTTTACTGGTGAGACTATTGTTATCTTTTTGAGTACCATATCTATTGTTGATGAAGAAGATTTAACAAGAAGACCAAGTGAATGGTTGAGTTAAGGCAATTCAAAGGGTACTTGATCAGTTGGCACTCTGGCAAAGTAATTTGTTTCTTATCTTTCAAAGACAGTTTTTCTGGCTATTCTGTGTTGAGCAAGTTTGGCTTGTGCCGAGAAAAGTTTCTTCTGACAAGCAAAGTTGCTTGTGTCGAGTAAAGTTTCTTGTGACAAGAACAAAGTTGCTTGATGCCGAGCACCATTGAAATTGCTGAGTGAAAATAGTGATGTTGGCCGACTTACAGTAATTGGATTAATGATGAGTTTTGAGATCTCTGGCTGACTTAGTTAATTTTATTGGGATATGTAATGTTAATTAAAGATTGATCCACATCATTTAATGTATGGGTAACCATAATTAATGCATGGTTTCAAGATTTAATTAGAGACTA
>MU223621.1:4571347-4585434 GCA_018584345.1 Thuja plicata
ACTATGTGTTCCTGTTTCAGTGGGAACAAAGTTATTTGTAGATGATTGTCCAAAATCTCCTAGTGAGGTGGAGGACATGAGTAGAGTACCTTATGCTAGTGCAGTTGGTAGTCTTATGTATGCTATGTTCTATACTAGACCAAACATTGCCCAAGCAGTGGGAGTCTTGAGTCAATTTATGGCTAAACCTGGATGGGTACATTCGAATGCAGTTAAGTGAGTATTCAAATATTTGAGGGGTACATCAGATTACTCCATATGTTGCCATGGTAACTCTTCTAGATCTCCGCATTTAGTTTGTATTCATGGGTTTGTGGATTCAGATTGGGAAGGTGATATTAACAGCAGGAGATCCACCAGTGCTTATGTGTTCACTATGTTTGGTGGTGCCATTAGTTGGATGAGAAAGCAACAACCTGTGGTTTCTTTTTCCACTACAGAAGCTGAGTACATGGCTGCTACTCATGCTTGTAAGGAAGCCATTTGTCTTAGGAGATTGTGTTCTAATGTTGGTGTTGATGCATAATAGATTACTATTTGGTGTGATAGTCAGAGCACTATTTGCCTTGCTAAGAATCCAACTTTCCATGCCAAAATGAAGCACATTGATGTGTAGTTTCACTTTGTGAGAGATATGGTTGAAGATGGAAAGGTAAATTTGGAGAAGGTAGATACTGTGAAGAATGTTGCAGATGCATTAATGAAACCAGTGGGCATTGTGAAGTTCAGATGGTGTTCAGAGTCTATGGGCCTTTTGGCCCATAGCGGTTAGTTCCTGTTATGTTTGTATTGCTCTTACAAGGTGTTCGACAAGTGGGAGAATGTTAGGAATAAGGTGTCTCAACCTTGGATAATTCCTATTCTTATTATTTGTTTTGTAAAATGTATTTCTTGCAAATAATGTAATTAAGTGTGAGTGTACATGTCTAGTTGGCATGTTGATGTGTCACTCCACTTGATGTGTCGACATCTTGAATTGTGTGTAAGGAGATCATGGTTGAAATGGTTTTGATGGATTCCTATGACACGTAAGAGCTATTTCTAGACGATTCAATTACGGGTGAAGACATGCAATGACACGTGGAAACTGATAAAGTTGAGTACTATACACTCTTCCACAATCGTGGGGTTCAGGGCATCGGCCCAAAAAAATTTTTAGGGTTCCTATTTTCTTTTAGAATGGTAAAACCCTAATACGCCTATCTTTGGAAGTTGCCCTAAAAAGGAAAGTGCATGATATAAGCATTTTTTAGGGTTGTAGACAGACATAGAAAATGAGTGTATTGTTGGTATGATCTGGTGCTACTGGATTTGTCTTTGTGTGTTGATTGTCTCCTGAAAGAACTTGCATTGCAAGTTTGTTGTAACCGTTGTGTTGAAGATAATACATTGTGTAGGTTTTGGAGTGCTGGGGTTTTTAACCGAAAGGTTTTCCCTAGGGTAAATCATTGTGTCATTATCAAATTTTTGTATGCATGGTATATGGCTGCAATATCTGTATATGTATATGTATATGGCTGCAATATCTATATATGGCTGTATATGTATGCATTATCTTTGTTAAAGTAGTTAACGAATCTGAAATTGTAAGGATTTTAAAGAATTTACACAATACTTTCCTCTAGAGATTAGTGTAGGAAGTTGTTTTTGCACCTGAGTTTCCTTACATTGTGCACACTTGTCATTTGGAGATTGGAGCTTGGAGAGAGAAAAGAGCTAAGCTGAGAAGATGTTGTTCCCACTGTCAGATCACCACTTTGAGAGAGTCAGACACTTCTAGAGGCTGCCAGATTCTGGAGAACCGGTAGGTGATTCATCGTGCTTCATCAAATTAATTCATTTTTACATGTTTTGATATGATTTTAGCATGTTTAGGGTAGATCCAACCATAGGTTAGAATAGAAAATTCACTTATTCTTTAGGTGAAAAATAAATGCGTAGTTGTGGCACATGTATGGGCAGGAACTGGCCATGTTTGCACAAAAACTTCGCATACATTTGGGGATCCTGCGCATGCATGGGATTTGAATTTTGATGTCGGACATTATTTGAAATTAATAGAATGTCAATAAATTGACAAGTCAACTAGGTCAAACTTGATATCGATAAGTCGATATGATCTGGTCGACATTGTATTTTGATCGATTTGTGTAATGATAGGAAACATTGTAGCATGGTCGCTAGTAAACCGTCTTGTTTCTAGATAATTGATAGAATTATCTGTTGATACATATGATAAACATGTGTTTGATTGATAGGTAGGATAGATAGATAGATCAGTTTGATCAAAACCTAATAGTTTGATTTGGTGATTTTCAAATGATAGGAGGATATTACTGACATCTTGATGTTGCAGGAGAGGTATCCTATGACGCAGACTCTGAGATCGGCGTTGTCGGAGACCGATAGAGTACTAATTGGGGCGACGGGACTATACCATGTGATTTATACACTTGAGATTTGGGTGAACCTTGGCATGCTGACCGCACTTGCTGAGAGATGGCACTCAGAGATAGGTTCCTTTTATCTCCCGATAGGAGAGATGACAGTGACACTAGAGGATGTTTATTGCATCCTATGACTACCCATCACAGGAGAGCTGGTGCAGTAAGATCGACATGGCAGTTTGACTGAGTGTAGAGCAGTATTTGGTGATGATGATATAGATGAGACAGAGATCAGCTGGGAGGATATGGTAGAGTTATATGAGCCACTGCCGGTTGTTTTGGCCAGAGCAATCAGAGGATATGTCTACCCATATCGATGGTCGCATGGCTTCGCATTTGGATGGAGCCGGACACTACAGAGGATGATGGATGAGGGGACCTATTATTCTTGGGGGGTGCTTGTTAGTACATCTTTATCATGATCTACATCAGGTGGTATACCAGATGGGAGCATCTCTATTAGCCGGTGTCATGTTGCTTCATGTATGGGCATGGGAGCACATAGCAATCACACGGCCCACAGCTCTTAGATTTTGAGGTGCTGGGAAGCTATACATATTTCTTTATGCATCTATCCAGTCTCAGCATAAGCTAGGATGATTATATTTTTGGAGATATACTTTTGATACTATTGATTTGGTGATCTAGAGACCCTACCTAGGGTGTGAGCCGTGGGAGGATGAGTTTCAGCTCGGATACTACTTCAAGTCTCGGGAGGCAAATGGTTAGCAGGGTCTTGCGATAGTTTAGAAGGATTCAGGGGATGCCACAAGGGGTGATGGAGTTTGCACGCACCCACCAAGAGAGATGGGACTAGGGGCCTACGGTTTCATATGAGATTATGAGGTAGGAGTTCTTGGACATGCCATTTCAGGCATGGTTGATGAGATAGGGGGTCATATACCTAGGCATGACAGTGGAGTATGAGAGATATCTGAGGGATCATCTATTCCCTAGACTGACTAACCCAGCTGAGAGACCACCACAGAGAGATGCTGAGGATAGACGTCAAGGAAAGTGACAAGGCCGGGACAGGAGAGGATGAGGGAGAGGCAGAGGTGGCAATGATGATGGAGATGATGGACGTGATAGAGGGGATGGTCCCGACAGAGGGAGAGGGATAGAGTGGGACCGTAGGATTTGATGCCACCTCCGGCTAGATAGGTTGGACACCAGCCACCTACACAGATACCAACTGCTACCCTGAGACATGCATGGGTATAGGCACAGGTACCGATACAGGCACAGATAACGATATGAGTATATCCCTTGGTATAGGCATAGGTACCAATATAGGCAGGACAAGTACAAGATGAGGTAGATGTGATACTTGGCCAGGAGAGAGTGGTACAGGAAAGATTCATATAGGATGACAGATAGGACAAGCATATGCTTGTTATTGGGGATGATGTACCGATGTTGGATGTGGAGGCACAGGATGTACAGGTAGAGATGGATTTTGGGGGCTAGGATCCCTATTTACATAGGGATGCAGTAGAGGAGGAGGACATAGACATTGATGCATTGCTAGGAAGACTAGAAATGATATAGGTACAGGCTGACCGCATCCTAGGATTAGAGAGACGGGTGAAGAGACTAGAGGGGGGGTTGCAGAGGCTAGACAGGAGCAAGATGCTGCTATAGAGTGGTTAGGAGAGGTAGAGACACTAATAAATGAGCTTGATTTTATAAATACATTGGGACCTCATGCAGATAGTCTATGGATGGTGATGCGAGTTGATAGGGAGATCACCTACTGGAGGGAGGCATATAGACAGGTTGTTCCACGAGATCAGTGGATTGGGAGCTTTAGAGAGAGCTCATATGCATTTAGGATAGTAGTACATCAGAGACATGGGTCAGCTGGCAGTGGAGACACATCATCATGCCCATTGAGACCACCATTAGGTTCTGGAGATCCATTGGTGGCAGGGACTTCTATTACAGCATGTAGACATCGACATACAAAGTTTGGAGGCAGTGGATCTTAGCTTTTTGATATACACTTTGTATTTATGGCTTCATTGTATCATTATTGTATTATCATTGTAGACTTGATGGACACTTATGGACACATGTTTATTTTATGAGATATCATTGGACATCTGGACATGTTATTTTTGTTTTATGGACTCTTGATGATGGAATTTATATATGATGCAGTTCTATTATGATTACTTCTATGATGCATTTCTTATGATGATATATATGTGGATACTAACACATGCAGGATGTGATGAATGACTTTGATTATGCATTTTACTTTATGACTAGTAATGTAACGATCTATCTCTATATGGATGCAAAATGGTTATGATTGATCATATAATGACTAATGGTATATGAATGAATTTCAACTAGATGGATGAATAATAATGATCGAAACAAATGACAATGAAAATGATAATGAACGTAATGATATGTGATACTGATATAAAATGAAAGGTATAATGATGGTAAAAATATAATGACCTATAATGTGATGAAATTGATGACATTATTTTTCCATTAGTACACTTAGTGAAAAAAATTGACAGAGATCATCGATACAAGCATTACTGGCAGACTACAAGCATTACCAGCAGACAGTGAGCATACCCGATAGATCAAAGTGTCACGTGAAAATGCTAAGTATGGAATTGACCGACGAACACTGACAAGTGTTGCACTGACAAAGTGAATAGGACATCACTAATGGGTCAATAACATAACATGGAGATCATCACCGATGATACAAGTTTTGAGAACAAAATTGATAGAGCACAGAAAAAGCATACCCAACGAACAATTCAAGAAAGGAACACTGACAGCAAAGAAAACTGACCGTCAGAACTGACAGTCAGTTAGAGAACCCGCAAAAAGTGGATCTGAGTTTTACACGTCAGATAAAGCATTGTAATTCTATTTATAGAGTTTTAATTTGTTTTAAATCATAACTTGAGTGTCAAGCAAGCTTTATGTAAATTTTTTAGAGCATCCTAATGGATCTAAAACATATCTAACTAAAGATCAAGGTCAAGTTGTAAACCTTGGATCTATAGTTAACTTGCGAAAGCGTGAATCAGGAATTGAGCCAAAATCTAGTATAAATAGATGTTCAATCAATTGTGAATTATGAATTCATTGTTGTTGATAGCCATAAAGAGTATCTAAGGAGCAGAAGGAAGAATTCATGCAAAGTTTAGAAATAGATCACATCAGTTATCAAGAACACACAGAGGCTACTGACGAGCAGACAAAGGTATTACTCAATCATGGAAAGATGATTACTCATACATAGGAAGCTTTATTGGATCTGTTATCAGCAATTAGAGATTGCATACATCATCAGATCAAATAATTATGTAGTTGCATTCTAACAAGTGTGTCACATCTAAAATCCTTTTGTAGAAGGTGGACTTACCCGTTCTTTACAAATCTCTTAACAGAGTGCACACTTAACAGTGTTGCTAAAGCTTCAAATGAAGTAGATCTTAACAAGTCTCCACTGTAATACTCCTAATAGGGTAGGTCACCAGAAGTGACCAATTGTAAGCCTTAACTGGCCCCTTCTTATCTACAGATAGTGAAGTCTTATGGGTAACAATTCCCACCACAATTTTTACTTCCTAACAGGAGTTTTCTGCGATATCATACTTTGTCTCATGTGTTATCTATTTTCATGAATGTTTCTTTTATGGTTACATATTAAAGAACTTATGATATGATTTCATATACATAAAGAAAGATGAATAGTTAGATAAGATATTTTACAAACTGATGATTAAGGGTTAATGGGCTAACCAAGGAAAATTTTTAGAGGTACTGATTCACCCCTCCCCTCTTAGTACATCATTCCAATATAATTCCAACAGAAATGACAACTATGATAAAATGAGATGACCAAAATATGCATGTAAATATAAATGGTTATATACAAATGAACAATCCTAACAAAGAAAAACTTAAGGACATATACATAATGAACCATGATAAATGCTATATTTTTGTTATCCAGAATGTCCTCAATTTTAAACAACAATGTGTCTGACACAAGAAGAATAGACAAAGAGAAAAGGTGATATAAGAAAGATATCCTACAGAACTCTATAAAAGGAGCATGGGTATGCAAAAAAAATCCATTAAATGCAATGCAAAATGATATGTGAAATGAGTATCTCCACAACTTCATGAAACATCTTAGAACTTCATAATTGTTGGAATTTTATTTTCATCATTGAGCTCATTATGTTGCAAGAAGATGCAAGCATCATGGTATAATTAAACCAGGATGACCTGAGCACTTCTTGCATGTAGTTTATTATAGAAAATTTGACAAGCATCTAGGTATAATTGAATTCAGATGACCTGAGTTTTGTTTGCATAACAGACAAGGCATATCCCCCCTCCATCAGGGAACACATATTTGCAGTCGAGGTATGTATGGTGTATCACCGTCAATAGTATTCGCATAACAACATAATTTGTATGTTGTTAATACTTATTCAACAGATGAAGGCACTTACGCACAGACACCCCAATTATTTATTCCTTCGACTTCATTGGAAAATATCCCACAAACAGAAATCAAAGAAAATATCATGTCCCATCCTGACTATCCTAATCAATGACATATTTGGAGTTTTAAACTCATGTCAAAGATATCCCGTAATAGCATAGGGAACATGATAACAATGAAATCCATATATGAATGCATAGTTGTATAACAAATCATTCTAACATGCCTGCCATGAATATACATTTCTTTTCCAAAAGACAGTGTTAGGCTTATTGATCAGTTTGGTCGATGTGATGTTGTTGCCAATGTATAGATAAACGATCATATTTTGAAACATAGGTCACAGATTATGAATCATGATTATAATAGCATTGTTTAAGAATAGTTGATTGTGTTTTCTTGTCTGGTGAAAAATACTCCATTCTGTCCTCTAAGAGTCGTGACTATCATAGATCCACTTCCCAAGCTAGGTTGAGGACATGCCCCCGGCTAGGTGATGGACTAACTTATTATGG
This sequence comes from Thuja plicata, assembly GCA_018584345.1. Taxonomy (NCBI): domain Eukaryota; kingdom Viridiplantae; phylum Streptophyta; class Pinopsida; order Cupressales; family Cupressaceae; genus Thuja; species Thuja plicata. The sequence goes on from MU223621.1 coordinate 4,578,808, forward strand.
GTGAAGAAAGACACACTAGATGAGGATGAAGACCAAGATAGTAGACCAAGCTATGATGGGGTTTTATTAAGGATTTATACAATGGATAGGATAATCATGTACTGGCCATTTTATTATGATATTTACAAGGTGAATGGTGACTTGAATAGCCACTTTATTATGGGTATATACAAATGGGATGATGTGCTAGAAGAATCCTAATAGAGAGAGGAGCTACCTTGTCACAAATGGGGCCTATTTCTAGGTTTTCACCACATGTTTTTATTGCAATTTTCTTGTGATTTTTTTAATTTTTTGACCTTTTTTTTTTTTCAATTTTTTTTTTTTTTTGATTTTTTTTTTCAACATATCCCTTGCACTGGGATTTCATGAATAAAAATTCTTGAGGTGCATGTTGTTAAGAGGCTCATCCAAGAGATCTCCCTCAGACGTAGAAAATTGATAGGCCCTGAAACCATAGGTTGTTGTAATCACAAAAGGACCTAACCAGTTAGGTTCAAACTTGCCCTTCTCACAATGCTGTTGATTTTTAGGATTCTCATGAAGGACTAGATCACCCACCTAAAAATCTCTAGGTTTCACTTTACTGTTATACTGATGAGACATCCTCTGCTGATAGACCTTCAAGTGATCAAAGGCTCTTTGGTGGCATTCATCCAGCAATTCTAATTCAGTTAGCCATGCAACCCTATATTCTTCATCTAGAATCAAATCTTTCAAGGACACATGAAGAGAAGGTAACTTGACCTCGAGGGGAAGAATAGTATCAGACCCATAGAAAAGGAAATATGGTGTGGCTCTAGTGGGAGTATGGATGGAAGTGCGATAAGCCCATAGGGAAGGATTCAATTGGACATGGCAGTCACGGCCAACGTCATTGACAGTCTTTTGAAGGATTTTGAAAATGGTTTTATTAGATGCCTCAGCTTGACCATTACCTTGGGGGTAATAGATGGTGGAATAATGATGGGCGATGTGGAATTTAGCGCATAGTTCATCCATATCTTGATTTTGGAACTTCTTCCCATGATCAGTAATAAGATGCATAGGGATACCATATCTACAAATGATATAATTAAGGATAAACATGGAAACCTATTTACCTATGGCAGTGATCAATGGAATAGATTCAATCTACTTGGTAAAATATGTTAGAATAGTCCCAAAGGATAACTGAGAGGGGGGGTGAATCAGTTATCAGTAACTTTAATTCTTTTACTTCCTTAAATTCATAATACAATAAAGTAAATGCTTAATCAGATAACACTGTACACATCATACAATTTGATTACGGAGAAACCAAATGGTAAAAACCCTGGTGGGAATTAACACCCACAATGAACTATACTTGTTTATAGTAATCCCTGTTAGAAGATATTTCAACCCTGTTATGAGTTGTACTTTACAATGAAATAAGTATAGTGACCTGGTTAAGGGTCAGACCCTGTTAGGAGTCTTTTACAAATAACCCTATTAGGGGTGGTGGACTCATTGTCCAAAAGCTCACTGCTTCAATGGTGAAGGCTACAACCTTATGTATAACAGATATGCACTATATATGATGATGAACTATAGAGTAGACCTACTATCTTGATGAGTTCCAGTGTATTACAATCTTTCACTTCTTCTTCACATAGACTCTTGATGAATGAATCACATCTGATATTCTGCTCTGTAAATCTTCTATCTCTTTTCGTATCATTCACACTTAGCGTATTACAAATTAATTTCTATAAGTATCTTCCTCAAAGTATGAGATCATGGGACCTATAAGATGACTCTTCATAACATCCTTGTCTGCTCTACTAAGGATGCAAGCATAATTACAATTGCACAAGTATAAACTGAATAGACGCAACGCTTCACTAAGTCAGCCTCACCAATTTATCTCTAACTTTGCAATCTTCTTGAAACATGTTTGGCACCTTTAGATAACTATCATCAAATCATAACTAATCATGAATATACACATGCATATCCTAAAGATAGGTGCAACTCAAGAAACATGTTACATACATCGGCTCTAAACAGATACTCTTCTAGAACTGTAACTGCCAATAACAGAATTACACAACTTAACTGAAACATCATATCTGGATCTGCGTGTATGAACATAACATAATAAACATGTCTACAACATGTATCTAACCACACAAGTAATCATGTCATCATTCTGATAAGTACATACAGAATCACTACTATGTATTATATGTTGTCATCAATTACAAACATACAATCAATCAACTAAACAGAAACAAATCTCCAACAATCTCCCCCTTTGACATTGATGGCAACATATGATATTAAAAATATCCTTTGTTCATGGTGTCCTCTTTCTTTTACAATCTTCTCAATATCCTCATCAAATATTTCTCTATACTGCTTCAGTTCTTTATCCTCCCCCAGAGTATATGCTCCCCCTCACTATATACTCCCCCTTTGACATTAATGGAAAAGGGCGCCATAGATCTTTAGGCATAGGTACTACTCAAGAAGTAGATTAGTCAACCATTCATCAGTCACTTAATGACTGATGTTCTTGCTGCTTCTTCTAAACAGACTCAGGAGAGGGAATTACTCCCAACTTCTCCTTGAGATACTCAAAAGTATCCTTTGATAAGGGTTTTGTGAAAATATCTATCAACTTTTCTTTGGTGCTCACATAGTCCAATTTCACTTCTTTGTCAGCAACCTTTTCTCTTAAAAAATGGTACTTGATCTCTATGTGTTTTGTCTTTGCGTGCATCACAGGGTTCTTAGATATGTTGATAGTTCTAGTGATATCAAAGTGAATAACAATAGGATAATCAACCTGAATGCCAAAGTCTTTAACCATCTGCTTGATCCAAACCATGGTTGAATAATTCAGTGCTGCTGCAACATATTCAGCTTCTACTATTGACTGAGAAATACAATTCTGCTTCTTGCTTATCAAAGAAATCAACCTATCTCCAAGAAATATTTCTCCTCCTGAAGTGCTCTTCCTATCATCAATACAACCTTCCCAATCTACATCTGTATACACATGAAGTTGTACATTCTCTGATTTAGGATACCATAAACCATATTCTATAGTTCCCTTTAGATATCTGAATATCCTCTTGATTGCCATTAGGTGATTCTACTTGGGTTCAACTACAAATATTCCAAAAATGCCAACTACATTAGATATGTCAGGTCTAGATTGAGTTAGATAAATGAGTTTTCCAATCATAGATTTATACAATGTCTTATCAATTGTTGTGGAATCATCTTTTGAAAGCTTGCTTCCTGTTATCATGGGACTACAAACTGGCTTACAGTCTTCCATCTGGAAGGTTTTCAATATTTCCTTCACATATTTTGACTGATTAATAAATATACCTTTATCTATCTATTTTACATTCAGTCCCAAAAAATATTTTATATGACCAATCATGCTCATTTCAAATTTATTATGTATTTCTTTTGCAAATGTTGTACTGAGCTTGTCATTACCTCCAAAATAATGCCATCAACAAATATGGCAACTATTAATAATCCATCAGGTGTTTCTCTTGTGAATAGGTTATAATCTGCTGCTCCTTTCTTGAATCCAATCTTGGTAAGATAACCATCAAGTCTCTCATACCAAGCTCTTGGGGCATGTTTAAGACCATAGAGTGATTTCTTCAATCTGCATACCATGTCTGGTTTATCTAAAAGATTAAATCCTTCAGGCCATTCTATGTAGACTTCTTCCTTCAAGTCACCATTCAGAAAAGCTGACTTTACATCCATTTGATAAACTTTAAAGTCTTTGAATGTTGCGTAGGCCAAGAAAAATTTAATGGCTTTCAATCTTCTCACTAGGGAAAATGTATCAGTGTAGTCTATTCCTTCTCTCTACACATATCCTTTACATACCAATATTGCTTTGTTTCTAACTACTGTACCATCTTCATTCACCTTGTTTTTGAATACCCACTTTGTTCCAATCACATTTTTGTCACTGGATCTAGGGACCAATTCCCATGTATCATTTTTAATTATCTGATCTAATTCTTCTTTCATTGCATTCTTCCAATCAGAATCACGACAAGCATCTTCAACACTTAAGGGTTCAATCTGTGAAAGTAAACATACCTCTTCATCCATTGCTAGACTTTTTGCTTTTGATCTGGTCAAAACACTGCTGCTCTGATCTCCAATGATATGATCTTTAGAGTGGTATCTAGATGTGAATTTTGGAACCTTAGGTGTGACTTCTTTTTCTGTAATCTGTGATTCTTCCCTGCTAGATTCAGGGTCATTGCATGAAACATCAATGCAATCAAACATTTCTTCAATAATAGGATCTTTGCTGCTAAGCCTGGGTTCATCTTCAATCATAGGTGCATATTCATTATATCTCTCTTGAACCATAGACTTCTCATCAGTTTTTACATGATTACTTTCAATTATCTTTTTTCAATCTCAAATTGAAACATCTATATGCTTTTCTTTTTGTAAAGTAACCAAGGAAAATACCTTCATCACTTCTGGCATCAAACTTACCAACACCATCATCTCTCTTGATGTAGCACTTGCTGCCAAAGATTCTGGAATACTTTATTGTAGGTACATTACCAAACCAAAGTTCATAGGGTGTCTTATCTGTTCCTGGCCTCAATTGAGTTTTGTTGATAGTATAGACTGCTGTATTCACTGCATCTCTCCAATATGTGTGCACAACTTTTCCTTCAATCATCATAGTGTGTGTTGTATCAAGTATAATCTCATTCCTCCTTTCTACAATCCCATTCTGTTGAGGGGTTTTAGGAGCACTTAACTATCTTTTTATTCCATGTTCTTCACAATAGTCATAAAATTGATCATAGGTGAACTCTCCTCCTCTATCTAATCTCAAACATTTCAGTTTTAATCCAGATTCATTCTCAACCTTAGCTTTGAATATTTTGAACTTCTCAAAGGCTTCAAATTTATCCTTTAAGAATGCAACCCACATCATCCTAGAAAAATCATCAACAAAAAAAATGAAATACCTTTCTCTGTAGTGTGATCTTGTTTGGGTAGGACCACATAAATTTGTATACACTAAGTCCAATTTGTTTTCAGTTGAGTTCTGATTGCTTCTAAAGAAACTCCTTACATGCTTTCCCATAACACATTCCCTACACATTGTGTCAGCTGGTCTTGCAATACTTGGAAGGTCTCTGACTGCCTTGACATTACTTATCTTTACTATGTTATCAAAGTTGATATGACACAGTCTCTTTTGCCATAACCAACCATCATCCACTTTTGCAACAAAACAACTTACATCAGAATTGAGCTAAAAAACATTACCTTTTGTTTTGGAGCCTGATGCAATCATGTCTCCATCCTTTTTGTTAATGATGTATTTGTTTTCTTTGAACTCCAAATGATAACCTTTGTCAAATAGTTGTCCAACACTTAGCAAGTTATGATGTAATCCATCAACATATAGAACATCATTTGTCTTGATCTTTCCATCCAAAGTGATAGAACCTCTGCCTATGACAGGTTTAGGAGTGGTATCTCCAAATCTAACCATACCACCTTTGTATTTGTCTAAATGAACAAATATATCTTTGTCAGCTGTCATATGGTGAGAGCATCCACTGTCAATGATCCAATTAGTTTTGATGTCTACTTTGGAAACTAGGGCTAACTCTTGTTCTTTCTTTTCATCTGCAATGTCCATTTCCTCGAGAAACCTTTCCATGTCTCTAAGGGAAATGAATCCAATTTCATCTTCTCTCAAATCTTCATTAGTTACACCTTCTTCAGCATGATAACATTCCTTCTTATATTTAGGTTTGTAATCATATCTGAACTTCTTGACTCTTGTGGGACACTTAGATGCAAAGTGACCAATCTTGTTGCATGAAAAATATTTGAATGGAAGTTGTCCTTCATACTTTCCTTTTCATTTCTTTACTCTTTTAGGAATCATAGAAATGATTTCTTCTAGTTCTTCATCAAATTATTCTTTCTCATTATGATTGGAGATGTGTAAGGATTTCTTACCATGGACTGAGGCTTTGAAAGTTGTTTCACTTTTAGGTTCAGTCTTCAATCTTGATATCTCAAATGCAGAGATTTTTCTGATCAAAGTCTCTCTCTTGAAGTCTTGTGAGAATTGCATGGTTTACTCTAGAATACTTATCTTATTTTCATAGTCTGATGTTAAGGTAGTTAGAAACTTGTCCATTATATCTTCTTCTGATATTTCTCCACCATTGTTTCTGTTTCCAGAGACTGCTTCATTAATCTTTTGATTGTAAGCTCTATTGTTCTCTTCAAGTAACATCTCAAGACTGTTGTATTTCTTTTTCCATGTCTTCTTGCATGCATTAGTTTCTTGAATATCTCCTTCAAACATATCTTCTAAATACTTCCATATGGTGTATGCTCTGTCAATTTTCTTGATCTCAGAAAATTCATTGTCAGATAGGACACTGATTAGGGATTCTTTAGCAATTGCATTATTGGTAAATGTTTCCTTTTGTCTGTTGGTAGCATCATCCTTTGCAAGGTCTTTCAAAGATGGAATAACAACTTCTTGTGTAGAAATTTCAAAGATCTCAAAGCCAACACACTGTAGATGTGTTATCATTTTGTTTTTCCAATCCAGATAATTTT
>MU223621.1:4594370-4606033 GCA_018584345.1 Thuja plicata
TAAATTTGGTCACGAGATAAATGACCGGCAATAAACTACCAGTGGTCACGTGACCAAATTTGGTCATTTATCTACAATTTTTGGTAGTTTATTTGGTCATATATTGTTGTTTTTGTACTAGTGTTGATTATGCAACTAATGGATAATGGAATGGTATGACTTCAATGCATTGACTAAATGCTTGGATGCTTGATTTCTTGATCTATAGAATGCTTGAATGCTTGAAAATTACTATTGCCTATTATCTATTTTTTTTATTAGCTCACAAAGGGAGAATGAGGCTCCTTTTATGGGATTTTTGAGGACCCAAGCCTAGGTGGCACAATCCTAGGGTGGAGATTGAAAGGTGTAAGATACTAGGGCTACTATTGACTTGGTTGAAGAGGTTGAGAGAAAGGGGGATGTAGTTGGAATGTGAGAGGAAGACTAGGGAGAATGTTCCTTTTACATTGACATAGAGGAGAAGAAGGTGGAAGGGAAAGACACATGTCAAGTGTCTCACAAAGACCATTGAGAGGAAGGAGGAAGGACATTTTCCTTATGAGCACTCTTGGTACAAGTGTCCCATGAGTCACATTAGAATCTTTGAGGTGGCTTGAGAAGCTCCTTAGGAATAGGGATTGCTTCTTGACTTAGTGTAGGAGAAGACATGTGGTCATGAGACCAAGTCTTATGAGGCCACATAGCCCTTGGGATTATGAACATGTGTGGGTGAGGATAATGATTTATTAATAATTAATAATAATTAATTATTTTAGCCAAGGTGATGTGTCAAGTGACTAGGTATACGAGGTGGACTAGAAGATTTAGTCATATTTAGTGATTGTGTAATTAATCACTTTAATGAGACTAATTTAGAAGACTAAGGATAAGAAGAATAGACTATAGTAAATGTATCAAATAAATTGAACAATTTACATAATAAATAGAAGAAATAAGGGTGCCAACAAGAAGTTGAGTTTACTTTTTGGTCAAAAAGTGGAAGTGTTTTCCCTGTTTTTCAAATTGTCTGTCAATTGATGTCAAAATTTGAGGCACTTAGAGATTGAATATAAAAAAAATCCACTAATAGAAAATGTAGTGCTCAGAGTCTATTTTTAAAATATGTAATTTATTTAAATACCCACATGGTAGAAAATATATTTAGTAGGCATGTTTAAAAACCTCTTTTTCAAAATGCATGTTTCATGACCATACCCCGCATGTGTACGACAACCCTATTTTGAAGTAAATAAATAAATTTTTCTAAATTCTTTTGGGGGAAGATACCTAACACATCAAAGATTGGCCAGAATATTTTTTCTTTTTTTTTAATTGAATATATATTTTTTTATTAATTTTTAATTGGCTATAAAGTACATTTTCAAAATCTCTTGTGTACAACCACCATAATTTGATGAAAATTTCACTTTTTTGGAAATTTTTATTTTTTATTTTGAATAGAATTCTATGTAGATTGGTCACATATAATTCATTTTTTCAAAAACCTAAAATCAAAAAAGTTATTAAAGTTTTAGTGAACCTTAGTATTTTAAGTTTAGGTACCACTTTTGATTAATAAATATTGTAAAAATAGTAAAATTTATCATATCACTATAAAATTTATATTTTTGAAATCTAGACAGTAAAATCTCTAATGGGTTTTAATTTCATAAAAAAATTTGATTAGGAAGACCCTAAAAAAATTACGGTAAGACATAAATCTCGTGTTCAAATACCTTGGCCATTATTTTGGAGGTCCAAGCATAGGCTTGGTCCCACCAAACCTGTCCCAAACTAAAATCCAATGCAAATGGTGGTTTGGTAAATTTTAATTTTAAAAAATGGGCACATGTTTAAAAACGTGTACCCGTTTCTTAAATGTAATAAATTGACATAAAAAAAAGAGGTTTAAAAAAAAAAATCAAAAAATGGGCACCTGTTTTGGAAAAAAATGGGTACCCGTTTTGAAAAACGGGCACTTATTTTAAAAAAAAATGGGTACCCATTTTGAAAAAAAATGGGCACCTGTTTTTTAAATTTTGGATCGGGTGTCCAAACCTAAGACGGGTGCCCGTTTCTAGCGGTAGTTTTCAAGCCCACAAGACTTCTGCGAAATCGGTACCCAACTTCTTGCACTTACCCATAAATATTAATTAAATAATAAATATTTAATTAATTCATCAAGTCAATATTAATAAAATAATAAATATTTAATTAATTAATTAGTGAAGCCATTTTTTAGTGTATACAGGAAGTGATCTAACAAGGTCACACCAACAAGAGGAGTAACCGGCAAGGCTTATTTTTCAGAAAAAGAGAAAAAATATTGGGCTGTAATCATCGCCTGATCAAGCCGTTTATGAATTCTGTCAGAAGAAGCTCTAAAATTAGACCACATGTGCCAAACTCCATCAGGTCGGCGACGACCAAGATTGGGATAAAAAGGCCCAATTTATTACGCATGTAATACTAGGCTTCCCGTTCACCAACTATCCATCGAAAAGGTAAAATGTCATCTTTGTCAGAAGCCACTTCAACCATACTAGAGTCACCACAAAAAATCCAAGTTGCAGTGGGTAGAGAATCCACAAGCCAATGCCAAAGGTGAGATTTCTCAACAGCATCATTGGGAGCATAAACATTAACTATGCCAAAAGAATGATTCTCAATAATGAAAGTGGCCCAAACCGATTGTTGCATTGGATATTAGCCATGATTGATTAAAAAAGAATGCCAGTGAGGAGATAGGAGAGTAACAACTCCATCTCGACCAGCTTTGTGCTGAGAACAAAGACCAAGGCTCTTAGGCCAAATAACTTTGCAGGCAACATCAAGCAAAAAACCATAAATTTTAACTTCCTAGAGGCATAACACATCTAGATGACTAACACGACAATGAAAATCCCTGATAGAATATTTTGTGGGAAGGTTTGTCAGGCCCCTAACATTCCATGAGATGTACTTCATGAGAAAATAGTGTCGTCCATATCATCACCACCCCTAAGGGAATAAAAACTATTTGACAAATAAGTTAAATTATTCCTAGGAGACTCCATGGAAATATTTCTGCATTTTTTTGAAATGCCCTCCTGCGTATATTCAACATTTAATCCATCAATATATGATTTTCTACTGTTCATTGGCTCATACATTTTTTCTTTGGTATTTTCACTCGTCCATTATGACACATTGTTATTGAATTCCCATTAAACCAGGACTTTACATTCATCAACCATTATGAAAAGGCCAATTTTTTTTTAAAAATGTCAAGTTTAGAATAAAATTGAAGAAATTTAGGTCACAAAAATTTGGTGTTGCATTCGCTTTATGAACTTAGTGTGGTGATTTGTGGTCCTATATTGAGTGTTGGTAATATTTGAATGTGGATGCACTTTAAAAATAGCTAATTTAAAAAATAATAAAAATATATTCATAGATTCAGGTTACATGTCTTCCAAGGCAACAATAGAAGTATTGACCATGGGGAGACGTGGGAAGGAAAATAGGAATTTCCTCCTCAAAACTTATTAATTTTTTATTTATTTATAATTCTTTTAATTAATCAAGAAGGAAGAATCTCCAAACTACATTATCTATCTAGGATATGATATTGATCTTACAATCATTTAAGAAAGCATAAACTCTTTTTATTTTTTTGTCATTTATTTATTTATTTATCGGTAAAAGACTATAGAAATAATATTATATTAATATTATGAAGTTCAAAATATATACAAGTAAAGAAGCTAATATCATCTATTCATGTTTTAAATTCTAACGAAGTTTCTAAGAAATCAAAAAGTTCAAAATCCTAGATTTTAAATCTAATAGTACACTATACTATTGAAGGTATCAATCACTCTCAAAAAAAAATGAGTGATCTTAATAGTCCATGAAAATATAAACCAAACTATTGTACCAAGTTTTAGCAGAAATAAAATTAACTCCTACTACCCAAAAAGAGCTAAATACTACGATCCCCATGGAAATTTATCTTATCTAGTAATCCTTGATAATGATCCTTCGACAAAGCCACCATGTAACGAATGAAATTTCTCACATACATACCACATAAGCAAAGAGTTAAAAACTCAGAAAGTCGAACATAATTCAAAGTTGAAAACCATTACAAACTAGTCCACTTAAATTTCCAATTCATTTATAGAGCTAAGTAGAATGATTCGACCAAAACTATCGAATGATGAAGAAAAGAATATAAATAGAAATACAAGCGACCATATTGTATCACACACAAAGACTATCCATAAACAAAGATAAGTATCCAAATATAATAAAATATTTTTACCATCTCAGCGTGCATCGATACATCATGAAAGTACAACATACATCAATGTATATATCAAGTATAAGACCATGAAGGTCAACATGAAAAAGATTACCAAAATATCATCGGACAACTGTCCATTTGCAAATCCCTGTCTCCTAAGCCATCAGACGTCTTTCCATCTGCAAATCTCAAGATGAGAGTGTTGCTCGGGCACTTTTTCCACCCAACCATGGAATGGTTAGATCTCCTGGGCCTCATCCTGACACAAGAGTGCACTGAACCTGACCGAGAAAACTAGTAACTCGACACTGGTGGATCAGATAGAATCTAGTGCAATTGTGAAACTAACTACTTTACACATATGTCTAAGTAGATCTAACCACAGAAGTGGCAGATAGATGAAACTAAAACCAACATATTTAAATAAACATAGCTTTGGCCAAACCATAAAAACACCATATTTATACTGGCAGATAAAAAAAATAACACCCTTTTTTTACCCTTCTTTGGTTCTCCACATTCAACACTCTTTCTATTTCTAATTTATATTATAATTTTCATAAAGGAAAATTCAACACTATACATATCATTACATGAAATAAAACTAAACAAGATAGCTTTTAGATTATTCAGAATTAAGTGTTAGTTCACACCTATGTGTGTGTGCATATATATACTTGTTTAATTGATTAACTCACAACTCTTCCCATTGCCTCCCTTCAAGAAAAGAGGAAATCATTCAATTATAAAATGAGCAAACAAGATCCTATAATACCCACACACAATAATTTCTTCAAAATAGTGATATTTAAAGTTCATATGAGGAAATAACATTCTAAATGAACTAAATCTATCGCTTCAACATTTGATTATTTTTTTAAGAAACACAATCAAATTCTGTTAAAAAAAATCTTCTAACAATGCGGTCAAGGTAATAAATTAATAGCTCCCAAAAAAATGATCTACATCTAAGTTTCCAGAAAAATTGACAACAATTTGTGAATAAAACTTTGTCTACTATGGTTATTAAAGGCATTGAAGACTAAGATTTCATTTTGAAACAAATCGCACCTTCTCTCATTCATTTCCAATGATAAATATAAAAGAAAAACACCTAGAATAATGCACACCACATACTCACAAATTTAAAAAAGCCAGCTACTAGACTCATCCTGACGATTTTAAAAGAGAAAAGTAAAAATGCTATTACAGATCGAGGAAAATAAATGGTTGAATAAATTAGATCCTTCTCTGGTAATATAAGGGTATCTTATGAAGCCATGTAAGTCATTATTATTTCTGATGTAATTTTTATTTCCAGTCATTATATTTGTTCCTTCTCTGGTAAAATATCTATGCATGTCTTATGCATCCTCCCAAGTGGCACTGTCGATAGAGATTTGATCCCATTGGACCTTATACTGCATAACATATGTGTCATTTACTTTGATGGTACATTGATGAATGTGGCCCTAGGCTCCACTAGCACCACCCCCAGATCCTGAAACTCCAATGCACACCAATCTAAGATATAAGATGCATCTAGATGATAGGGTTTCAAAAAAGAAACATGAAACACATTATGGATTTGGACTAGAGAGGGTGGTAGAGAAAATCTGTAAGAAAATAGGTTTATAACCTCCCACACATCAAAGGGCCCCACATATCTCAGCGCAAGTTTTGATAACTTTCCAAAATAAATTGAGATTTTGTGAGGTCTCACACTCAAGAACACTTTGCTCCCTTCCTGAAACTGTTTGAAAGTTTGGTTATTGACTGTATTACTCTTCTATCGATCAGCTGCTTCCTTTAGCCAACCATAGATCATATTCATATGTTCTTCCATCTCTCTCAACATATCAGGACAAATAATGATCCTTTCCTCAACTCTATTGCAACTGATAGGAATGTGACACTTCCTCCCATACAGTGGCTCAAATGGTGTCATTCCCAAAGAAGCAAGGTAAGATTTGTTACAAGAAAAATCTATGAAGGGAGGTATTCTTCCCACTTGAACTGTTGATCAATGTAGTACATAAAGAGTAAATCTTCTATCACTTGATTTACTCTCTTAGTTTTCCCATCTGTCTAAGGGTGATAGGTTGTGCTAAAATTCAAATAGCTAAGGAAGTAATCAATGTTTTCCAAAGCCTTGATGTCATCCACGTGTCTCTATAAGATATAATAGTCTCTAGCATGTTGACGGGACTTTGTGACCAGTCTCATCAATAGATGTGAGTTGTCACCGGGTACCGGAGTACTAGCCAACTTTGCCTGTAAGGGTTGTCCAGGGAATAAATTCTCCAGGCCTTCAAGCACCTAAGCATCAGGTCTCGACAATGCGGGGAGCTAAGTTGGGTGTGTGACTATTTTTTTGGGGGGGATAGCTAGTTTTTGACTCATCTTCTTTGGGGATTTCAGTAAGTTGGGGTTTCCTGCAAGAATTTGGATTATAAAACAAACTTCAAAAGATATGCCAGGGTTAGAGGGTACTCATTCTACTTATAGTTATGCAAATACATTTAAAACATCAACCATGCTCTAATGGACTATACTAAATACTGAACACATAAAGAACCAGTGATTCATACATATTCAATAGCAAGGGAAAAGAGGTCGTTAATCTACTTAAAACATTAGAGCAGAGGACATTAGAAACATACATCACAAAAGAGTGTTAACTCAGAGATCAAGACACCATCAACATCATTGCGAAAATCCTTCCTTCTTCATTAACAGTTTTCCAGCATCACCCGTGTGTACATCAGCAGCTCCAAGAGAGCATCTATCTACTAAGAACTACTAAGCATTGAGCTCCTGCAACTACTAAGAAGTGAAATGCTAAATGCTAATAGTATGGACTACAAAATCATCAATTTTTCCAACCCTTGAAATGAGGTCAGACTTGTTTATACACATACTTTCCCTAAAGCTTAACCTAATTTAACTTTACACTCAACAATAAAATATAATATCTAGTGGCTAGTACTACCTACACCACTTTTACAATCACCTCAAAGAGAACCGAGGTCTAACATGTTAGAAGAAAATGACAATAAGAGAAGTATGGAAGAATCAGCATCAAGAAGAGTGCTGGATGAAGAAGAGAATAAATCCACTCTTTGGAGTTCGAGGCTACATGCCTTATCAATGCAATACGTGGCCCACTGTCTTCGATGCGCCATGTAGTTAATGCTGGAGTGGCACCTTGGGAAGACCATCTGTCAGAACCATTTTTCTATCTAACATACCCTATCGGGATTATGTACCTTTTGACCCTATTATTAACTACTGGATAGTGACCGATCGGCTCTGGGTAACCTATACATGGGTCACCAAAAGAATACAAAACTGTTGGATCTGAAATTTTAGAGTCTGAGAGCTTACACTCAAAGAATAATGAATGTAAAAGAATGCACCCTACTGGTGAAAATTTCTAGAACCTAGAGAACTTTATTATCCCTTGTTGTTCTTGAATGCCTCCAAAACCTGGCTGATGCCATCTTCATCTATGTCCTTGAGGCTGGCCTGGTAGTACCTAGCAGTCTCCACCTGTTCACCCAGATCTAGATTATTCCCTTTGAATTCTATGGCCATCTCCACAGTGTCGTGGGCCCAGAGCACCATGCGAGATATATGTGACATCTTTGCTCTATCCATTCCCTCTGGGGACTGATATCGAGCCTCCATTAGCTTGTCAAATTTTCCTACAACATACTCCTCTGGAGTACATTTTTTGGTACTAAAGGGATCGACTCCCAAAACCCTTGTAATGAATGCCTTATACATATTTAAAGAATAATCAACCTATGAAACTTTATCCCGTAGGACCCCTACCAGTTTCTTTCTTATCTCCAATTTGAGATCAAGTCTGAAGTGATAGGTCCAAACAAAGTTGAAGGACTCCTTTCCCAAAATTATAGCCTCGGCCATGATTTCCTCTCTGAGACTCATGAGTTCCCCCAACTCATTCATCTAGGTCTCGTACTGCTCGGTCCCCCCTTCCTAGAGAGAAATGGTATTTTTGGCCCAGTGCAAAATGTTGTCGGCTGTGTACAGGTCTGGGAGTGTAGCTACTAGGAAACATTAGACGTTTCCTACCTATTCATCCACCCAATCGTTAGTTGCCTACACTTTATTTTTCATACTTCTGAGTGCATCTATGTCACCCTACAGAAGCGGTGTTCTAGATGTGGAAGCTTCCAGACAGATCTCAGCTAATGGCTGCGTGAGTTTTGCTAGAAGTCTGAGAAGATTTTCATTTTTATCTCTTTCCTCCTTCAACTTCTATGACTGCTTGTCATAGCAGGCTTCTACCACCCTAGTTGCCTCTCTCAACAGGTTTAACTCACCCCGCTTGTCTCTTCTCCCTAGAGGCACCTCTATAATGGCATAATCTTTGGCTCTCACTATTGCCACTTCTGCCTCTAGGGGAGGTGTTGCAACTATTGTAACTGTATCTTTTCCCGGCCCAGTCCAGATGGTATGGACTATCTGGGCCTTCTTTGTCTTGGGGCCGCTTTGCGTCTATGCCATCATCTCCACCAAGGAGTGATGGGCCTTTTCCGCCGCTGGGGTCTTCCTCTTTCTTGAGTCCACCAACCATTATGGTGGTGGGGGTGGCCTTGTTGCCAAAGTTTGATTGAGTGTATCCCCTTTGGGGTTTTTCTGTTCATCTCTGGTATTTGGAGTCCCTTTAGACTCCTCTCCCGCTTAACCTGGACCACCTGCATCATCCACTTGCGTGGCATCAATATTCCCTACCTTGGTGTCCTTAGCAGCATCTATGGAATCCACATTCATATCTTTGGGCTTATCCCCCTCTTGTTTCTATTGTTCTCTAGCATCATGCACTAGAATGTTTTCCGCTGTTGGCTTGTCTTCTATAGGTGGCGGAGGTGTTTGGCCAATGTTTGGCTATTGGGCCACTGAGACCACCTCACCAAATGTCACCCTGCCTAGGGTGGGGAAGGGTGTCTGGAACATGGAAAATGAGGTTACGGTTGTTCTTGTAGGTCCATTTACCTCAGCCAAAGCTGAATGCTCATCTTGTATTGGTCCTTTTTCTGCTTCGGTCTCAATGACCGAGATTTCCTAAACATCTGGGATGTTCACCTATTCTTGTTCCTTTTCTCCTTCTATTGCCCGAACTTCTTGTGCAACAACAACTTCTTTCTCTGGTACTTCCCCTTCAGTGGGGATTATTACTTCTTCTTGGGCAGTGATCTCTTCCACCGCTCTCTCGATATCCCCTATAAATATACAAGCTCATTTATCCCAAATATGTCATCAAAGTCATCGTACGGAGGGGAGATCTCCGGGGAGTTCGAGGAGACAATCTTTATTTTGAGGATGTTGCTCATTCCAAGCTCTGCCTCTATCTTAGGCTAAGGAAAACTTGTTCCTTTCTTCTTTTTTCTTGTTACCAATGGCGGCCCAACATTTAACATGGTTGCACATTCTTCCCCCGCTCCTATCCCCGTTTCTCAGATCATGAGTTTTTCAAAGGAAGGGGAACCAGCAGGGAGGGCAGGTTCTGCCTAGACTAATGGGAGACCAAGTTGGGTGGTTAACACCTCTCTCATCTATTGGGATGTTTCTAGTTGAAGCTGCACTTGCTCTATAGCAAGAACTGTAACATTTGACAAAACCTAGGCCATGGCTCCCATTTTTATTTTTCCTTTGTCCTCGCCCTGTGCGGAGGTTCTGGCCCCAGATGTATATCCCTTAAAAAATGGGCCAAATCCTCTTGTACTCTTCGGGCACACCTTCTAAAAATATGCATGACTGTGTTCAATTATATTATGGGCGATGTCCTCAATCATCGGGCCTTCCAGGGTGTCCCAGTCCACCGGAGGGAGAGCCATCTTGTCTACTCCCTGGGCCTTATACTGCGGGTCTACCGTAGACCTAGTATCCAAAAATTCATTGGGGAACTTTCAAAGCTTGAGCTTCTTCATCATTGCTTGAGTCATCCGGATGAAATGTCAGTTTTGAACCTCAAATTCATCGTATAAATCTTCCCAAAAATCTTCTAAGTGAAGCTCGTGGGGGTCTGCTACCCGGGGCAGTGTCGTCGCTATCTTGTCTAGAGGAACAAAATTTTTCAGCTCCAAATAAAATTTTGTAAGCCCTAGACTCTTGAGTTCATTGTCTACTTCCTTTGCCACTGCAAGGCTACAATAATAGTTCCCACACACTATTGGAAATAGAATATTGGTGACCTTCTTCAATGTGAAGAAGGCATGCAGCTCCAGAATTTGTTTGCAATACTCTAAAAGAATTATCCTATCCCCACAATTTTTGGGTAATAGGTAGGGTTTCTTGAAGAAGCTAGTCACCCGAATGTATGAGTGTTGCTGAAATTGAATATAATAATGGCCATAAGTGCTGACTAGGTTCATTTCCTCCTTTGGGAGCCGGTATTTGGCATCCCAAGTGGGTGTAAGAATATGATAGTAAATGAAAGCATCATTTACTCTACAGAAGCTGGGGAAACTGGCCTCCCATTGTATCTATGGGAAATAATCCCATGGAGCATTCTGGCCTTTGCCAGTTCCAAGCACACCTGCTATAAGTGATCCCTGGGTCATGAGGCATTGTTTTTCTAGTGTCCATAAGACGTAAGAATTCATGTAAAATTTGGGGGACCAGGTGACCTTGACAAGCTGGGCGTCCACATGATTTGTGATGATCGTTGCCCAGTCGAAAGCTTTCCGACCGGAGGTGATGCCAAACAAGTAGTAGTACATCCATGCCAAGAATTCATGGGCATGGGGCTCTCCAAAGACCCTACATAATGTGATGATCCCCATTTGTATGCTTTCTTTAAATTCTGTCTAGGGGATCTCCAACTTCATCTTTTTATAGTCTTTTATGGGAGTCTTGAGCCAATTGGCATTGAGATATTGTCAGGTTGTTCCCAGGAGATTTTCAAATTCTCCAAGTGCCTAGGCTTAGGTAAGGACTGTAGCATTTGCAAACTAGGGGATCCCTAGCCCTGAAGAGAAGGTTTCCGCATCAAGAGACACCATGGGCATTGGATAGCCCGAAGGAACATGAAAGGTGAGCATGACAACCTGGACGGCTGGATTGTAGTGTTCTACAAGTGTAATAATGAGCTCCAGAGCCTACACTGAGCAGGGGAAGAATGCCACCTTAAGGATTCCGGAGGCGGCCACATTAAGTTCCATCAGATCTCTGGCCTTGCATAGAATAAACATCATTTTTACTAAGGCCTGCATTTCGGCCCATACCCCGACACTTGTGTCGATCATCAATTACAGCTTGGAATAAACCTTTGATCCCAGAATAACTTCTCCCTTTATGTATTTCATTGAGAGTGGGAGTTTTTCCAAGGCCTTCTCAACCATTTTCTTGGTGACCACCCTGG
>MU223621.1:4606266-4622132 GCA_018584345.1 Thuja plicata
CTTGATCAACACCTAGGGGTTCCGGGGATTCTGGCTCATGCGATGAATGAAATGAAGGACCCAGGGAAACCTGGGACCCGGAGTTCGAAAAAGATGACTGTTATTGATATGATCAGGAATTATCCATATTAGGCTGACATGGGGTGTCATATTGTCATGCAGTAAAGGAAGTAATGAAAATAACGATGAAAAAAATTTTAACAAGCAAGAAAGTGACAGCCACTTGGGCCGATTTTAAATACTCGTGTGTGGGGACTTAAACCTGCCGTTAAGACAAAAAATGACAGAGGAAAGAGAAAATTGCCATGGCTCGAACAGGTGAGGTGCCAAGTTCAAATCGTGATGAATATCTCTCTGACGAGCTCAACAATTTGGCTAAATGTGAGAGGGCACAGTGAGCTCGATGCAAAACCAAGAAGGATATACATGAAACATACAAATTCACAAAGGGCCAAAGAACAACTCGCAGACCGATCAAAGGACAAGCTATATACAACTACATACAAAAAATTATAGAATGTACAATATATATACAAAAAACTTACTAATTTAAAATTACACAGAGGGAAGACACCCTCTGGCAGAGCATCCCACCAACGGGAGGTGACAACAGACAAGCAAAAACAAAACAAAAGAAAATAGAATGAAATTGAAACCAAAAAAACAAAAAATGCACACAAACAACAAAGCAAAAGCTAGGAAGAATGAAACCAGAAAGGAGAGCCAAAGGGCCTACCTAAAAAACACAAAGAATGTGGGGAGGATGAGCATGGGAGGTGCTCTAAAACTGATTAACCTTCGAATGAACATGACCTAATACTGCTAATTGTTGTTAATCAACCGTTAAACATAGAGAAAAATGTTGTTTGATCACCTTAATCACCTTTGAATCTCTCTAATTGCTCTGAGTATTTTGATCGTGGTAAATGTAAAAGTGATAGGTAAAACCTATTTATACCCTTAGGGTAAAAACATGTTTCTTTCCTCTACAAACCCCTAAAAGGCAAAACCTCTGGACTCCGGGCCCGGGGATCCCATGCAGGTATACCCTGTAACAAAAGAGGAAATAGTTACAAGGAATCTCGGAGTCCAGGATCCGGCTGACTCAAAAGAAAATTGCACACTTCGAGACCGGGTCCCAGAGGAAGAAGAACCAAAAAGAAAAGAAAACAACCCTCGTGAAAGCAAAGTCCAGAGCGAAACAAAGGAAAGAAAAAGAAACCAAGGAAAAGAAAAAGAAAAAAGGGGGACCCAACATTTTGCCATCAAAATGTAGGGATGGGTATGTAGGGCATAACATGGTGCACCATGCAATCTAAAAATCTACTAAACAAACTTCTTGGCCAAAGCCAAAGATCTATCTCTCAAGCTCCCTAGAATAAAGTGAGCTACTTTGGTTATTTTGTCAACTACAACCAAAATGACATCATGCATGCGTTGTTTCATAGGTAAACCCTGGATAAAATCCATACTGATGACTTTTCATTTGTATTCTAGAATATCATGTGGGTATAACAATCCAAGTAGGTGGACATGCTCAACCTTGAATCACTAGCATTCTAAACATTGGGCTATGTAAGTTGTCATGTCACACTTAAGCCCTGGCCAGAAGTATAGTGGCCTCAAATCAAAATCATTTTGTTCACCCCTGGATGACTTGAAAATGGAGTGCAATGGACCTCCTCTAGTACTACCTTCCTCAACCCTTCTTGGTCAATAATATTATACCTCTTGTTCTGGTATCTTATAATACCATCATCATCCAGAGTGTATTTGTCAAAATGGTAATCATATGGATCAGTATGCAAAGCTGATTTGACCATCTCGTAATGATCATCACCTGGAAGATTTTATAATTTGTAATCTCTCAAATAAGTCCTAGAAGTAGAGATAGAATAAATATACCTCCTTTTGCTAAGAACATATTTAAGAACATATTCAACTCTATTCTCCTTCCCCTTATGTACTCAATTCTAAACTCATATTCACTCAAAAAATCTAACCATCGTCTATGTTTGGTATTGAGATTAGGCTATGTGAAGATATACCTCAATCCCATGTGATCCATTTTCATCTCAAAAGGCTTACCCAACAGGTAATACCTCCACATCAGTAAAGAATGGACAATCGTAGCCAACTCTAATTCATGTGGTACATAGTTTATCTCATATTGTTTCAACTTTTGTGATTCATACGCCAAAACCTTTCCATCATGCATTAGTACACCTCCAAGACCTTCACCCAAAGCATTTGTAATCACTGTGAACTATCCATTTGGATTTGGTATGAACAAGATAGGAGCGGATGTGAGTTTCTATTTCAATAGTTGGAAATCTCTCTCACATACATTTATCCACTCATATATTTTCCCTTTCCTCTTAAGGGATGCCATAGGAGCTTCTAGTTTAGAGAATCCCTCCACAAATTTCCTTTAATATCTAGTAATTCCCATGAAGCTTCTTACTTCACTCACATTTTTTGGAGCTAGCCACACAAGAATGGCTTTAATCTTCATAGGGTCTATTTCAATTCCATCTGTGGAGATTATGTGACCCAGATAGTATATCTCTTTCTGCTAGAAATAACACTTTGATAGCTAACCAAAAAAAATTATTATCTCTTAGATGTTGTAATACTATACACAAGTGTTATTCATGCTCCTCCATGTTCTTGGAAAAATCAATATGTCATGAATAAATATCTCCACAATGTTTTCCAGACAATCCCTAAACACACTGTTCATCAAGTTCATAAAATTTGTAGGACCATTCTTCAAACCAAAAGGTAGGACACCAAATTCATAATGCCCATACCTTATTTTGAAATCATTTTTAGCTATGTATTCCTCCTTGATCTAGAGCCAGTGATATACAGATTGCAAATCAATCTTGGACAACGCAGGTTCTCCCTTCATCTGATCGAATATTTCATCTATCTGAGGGAGAGGGTATCTTCTCTTAATGGTTACCTTATTAAGCATTCTATAATCTATTCACATTCGTAAGGTACCATCCTTCTTCTTTACGAAGATCACTGGAGCTTCCCATGGTGATACACTAGGGTGTATGAACCCTTTATCCAAAATTTCCTATAACTGCACCTTCAATTCATACATCTTTGGAGTAGTCATTCTGTATGGATCCTTGGATTGTGGCTCAGTTCCAGACATTTGATCAATGGAGAAATAAAACTTCCTCTTCAGAGGTAATTCAAATAATTCCTCCAAAAATACATCTCAGAACTCCTGTAGTATAGGATAATCATCCAAACTAGGAGTATCAAGATCCTTAACATATTCTACATACATCATGCACACCTTCCTTTTTTCCCTTTTCAACTTCATACCATAAATCTATCTAAGCTCAATGGGTCTTTTCATGTCTCTTACTATTGCAGGTTTCCATGTATCATCAAGGAATTCAACATATTTGTTTTGATAGTCTACTATTGCCTTATGCTCAGTTAACTATTTGATGCCCAAAATGACATATTAGGAACCTAATGGGGTTACATTAAGATTTACTTGGGTTAGGACAATTGGAAATTCCATCTTGTTGCAAGCTAAAAACTGCTCCACCCTACACTCATCCCTATTTCCATATTCTACCATCCATGATTCAGCCATATATCTTTCTCTAATAGGTAATCTAGATTCAACTCTAGGATCTACAAAATATTAATTATCTCTAGTATCTATGAAAATGGAAACATTATGATCAAAAATCTTACCAGCCATTTGAATAGGGGTATCCTAGAAATCATCCTATCTGTGATCAACAACTGCATGAATATGGTTCTATGTCTATGGAACTTTACCATATATGTGGGTTGTATGTTGAGGACATGAGCTAGCATAGTGTTCACCTCCACATGTAAAACAACCATCTTAGGGTCCCAATCTACCCTTAGGCTTGTTCCTCCTATTGTCATTCATGTTATTCCTATTGTCGTTGTTACCACAGTTCTCACTCTGAGTGTTAATATTGGAAATCCTTCCATAATTCCCTCTATCATATCCTCTCATGTTCTAAACTATTAATCTCTAAGTTTTGTTGATGATTAGTGACCAACACTTAGTCACTCACTTAGGCATTTTTAGTTGGCTATCACTGTGGCCGAGCTAAAACTATGCAAGGCCGAGCAACATTGCTGAGCAGTATTCAGGTTGTCGAGTTGCATCATGCCGAGCCGAGTAGGATACTTAATGCCGAGTGATAGAGATGTTAAGTGCCGAGAAGAACAATTTTTATATACATGTCTGGAATGATTCAAAATTCAAGGATAAGTGTTTAGGCTGACTTATATAAGCTTTTTGGGCCAACTTATGTATGCATTTAATATTTTCCTACGGAGTCAGTTATGCATTTAATTGTTTTGTCCTATCCATGATCTATTATAATAATTAATTGTAATACCTTGGAGGTATGGGTATTAGATCTTGATCGTTGATCTAGATCTCACTATCAGAATTGAACAGATATATAAGATTGCATTGAAACCCTATTTTGTAAGGAAGTGTGGAGAGAAGTGGTGACTGCATTTTGAAGTGAAATGCACAAAGGGTTATTTTGTTAAGAAGAAGAGATCAAGCAGTGTCACAACACAGTGAACAACAAAATAAAGATATATTATATTGTGAGATCATAGAAGGTACTAGAAAGAGGAGATCCATTATCAGCATCTAAGTGCATAATGAAGGATCAATACTTGAGACATTCTAATCATTGTATCAGGTGAAAATCTCTTAACAGAGTGGTTCTAGTAGACCTTTCTAAATCTCCTAACAGAGTGCTTACTTTATTGTAAGATGAAATCCTTTAATAGGGTAGATTGTAATGATCTTTAGCTCTTAACTAGGCAGACCTTTAACAGGGTAGATTACATCTTGTAATCAAATTTTGTAGCCCTAATAGGCACACTTTATTACTGCAATATGCACACTTTATTACTGCAGTAGTGGAGAATTTTGTGGGTGTCATCCCCACCCCAGTTTTAGCTATTTGGGTTTCTGGGTTACCAAGTTCTTGTGTTATGAGTTATTTATTTCATTGTGTGGATGCTATTTGATATTACATTAGATTCATATATGTATGAATGTGGATCAGTTTGTTTTAAGTGTTTAATTTTGAAGACTGATTCACCCCCCCTCTCAGTATCTTGCTTTCCCATTATTGTATTTCCAACAATTGGTATCAGAGCTTAGTTCTCTAAAAGTTTATAATCAGCTTGAGAATATAGATCTTGAGATGGAGATCTACAAGATGGGTAAAGTCATTGAGAATCAAAAGATTGATATTTAGCTAGCACTACAACAGCTTGAGATAGCGAGACAGGAATTAAAGAAGTCCTTGACTGCAAGGAAAGATTTGGCCAAGAAAATGAATGACACTCATTATTAGGAAGAGGACACCACAAGTCTATTTTAGAATGGAGATTCTATTGAGAGCGATGCAGCAATAGCAGATCTACTAGAAAAGAACAGTGCACTATGTGAAGAAGTCAAAAATTTGAAAACGGAACAAGAAGCCCAATCAATAAAAATGTGTGAAGTTGTTGAACAGAAAA
Source organism: Thuja plicata (assembly GCA_018584345.1). Lineage (NCBI taxonomy): Eukaryota > Viridiplantae > Streptophyta > Pinopsida > Cupressales > Cupressaceae > Thuja > Thuja plicata. The sequence goes on from MU223621.1 coordinate 4,611,832, forward strand.
AGAAAGCCGAAGATGACAAGGCTATGGAAGAAGAAGACAAAAGAATGATGACTATAAGACTTGATGAAAGAACACATAATGTACAAACAATGACAGTCAATCAAGTTGACATGGCAAATCAACTTCTACTTTTGAATTAGGAGATCAGCAGGAAAGACTTGGAGATTGTAAATCTTAGATCTGAGAATAGTCAGTTGAAAGATGAATTGAGATCTGAGAAAGAACTTAACAATAGAGTGAATGACCCCAATGCAGCTATGAGCTACTTTGAATAACTGGTGGAAGCATCAAGAAGACCTAAAGATTCTTTTGGAATAGGTCACACTCAACAACATACAACCACTGAAGAAGGAGAATCATCTAAGACAGGTGAAAGAAGGTATGCAAAGCCAAGAAACAACAAACATGTTTGCCACCACTGTGGGAAATCAGGTCATACAACAAACATTTTCCGAAGCAAAAATGGTAAGTCCAATCCTAAAACTAACTTTAATGGTTATTGCTTCAAATGTAATAAGTTTGGACATCAAGCACATGAATGTAAGACAAAGGCAAGCAATGCACCTTCCACACCTAGACTCAATGGTAATTGCTATAACTGTCAGAAAAATGGTCATAGAGCACAAGATTGCAGATCTAAAGGTAAACAACAATGGACATCAAAGGCACAAGAGAAATCACCAAGAAAAGGAAATACTTACAAGTGGGATTACAACACATGGCATAGTTGTCATTACTGTGGTGAGTATGGACATGTTCCAGAAAACTGCATAAGGACACATTTCAAAGGAAAGTCTAAAAGTTGGATGAATGGAAGCCTAGTTTGTCACAGCTGTCTAAAAATTGGTCATACAAGGAAAGATTGTAAGAGTAGGGTACCTGCTCCAACTGTTGATCAGATTAGAGCACAAATGAACCAGACATGGCTTACTAATTCTAAACCATGTAGCAGTGAAGCTAGTGAAGCTGAGGTCACCCAATCCAATGGATCAGGTGATCACATCATCTCCAACTAAGAAAAAGAGGTATGTAAGAACTACATCTAAAATTATTATCTTACATCAATTCCTAACATGAAATGTACCAAAGTCCATATTTGCATATCTTAAGATGCACCAGGACATATTTTGAAGACAAATGCTGAGAAGAGATAAATGCACTATAGGTGTCGAGCACCAATCAAGGGCACTAAGTCCAAGTTCTTTAGTGTGTGCCGAGTTTTGTTGGCCGAGTAAGTTTTGTAAAAGTTGAGTTTAGTGAGCCAAGTGGGAAGCAAGTTGTGTTAGAAAGCTGAGGATAGCTGGCTTGCACTAACTCAATGGGAAGAACATTTATTGCTTACCTACCATGACCGTTCATAATATATAAAGGATGAACTATTTATACTTCATTTTTACCTTGCAATTTTCACTGTTTACGGAGCGATTGAAGAAGTTGCAGAATTGATCTTAACGAAGTTAGCATTGATTTTTTCAGCGTACCATCGGCAATCCTAAAGTGAAAAGTACAAAGTGCTACTTGCCAAGGTACTCTGTTCTTCATTTTTTTTAGAACCCTAGTTTCAAGATTATGGCTACAAGCACTTCCACACCAGTTAAGAATATGGAGGGAGAACAAGAGAAAATTCAGTTAGTACAAAGTGATAAATGTGCACCTCTCAACTTTTGAGCCATTCCTAAAAGTACAATTCAGAGTGATTTGACTGGAGGTCTCTCATCCATTCCACCCAAGGTACTTATGATCCATGATGTTCGATCGTGTTACATGGTTAAGATTGGTGAAGTAGGTGATAGTGAATTGAGGAAATCCTATATAGAAAATTTTGTGTCGATGGAGTTCTGAAGGGAGAATTCAAATATTTAGCAGACAAAGGGTTAACTCGTGCCCTAGATTTTCCACAAGGTTTCAAAAATAAATGGATTAAGGTTATTCTTAGCCGAGTTCATGATATGTGTATGTGGTTGCATAATGGACCAGTCAAGATTACTAAAAACATGATTCATCGAGTGACTGGATATCCTGTAGTTAATGGGAAATGGACAATGAGGGATAACAACAAAGAGGAAATTACACTAAACACTGGAGCCATATGGAACACAGAGGTATGACTATCTCTAAAATTAAATACCTAGAACTTGATTTTTGAGTAAGAGTAATAGCACATAAGTTCTATCAGTCGAGTAGACTGGATAGTGTTCCTTGTACAGCCGTTGACCAAGCATGGAAGATTGTTAAGAAGAATCATACATATGATCTTGCCAAGCTACAACAGACTCAATTAACCGAGAACCTAGCATCAATCAGAAAGGCTAAGAGCTCATCATGTAAGTTTGGTTCCTTACTAGTCTGTATATTTTTCTACATTCAGGCTACATTTCCTACTTTGGGAAATATTGTTTGGAAAAAGGATAGCCCCATTATAGTTCAGATTAGTGAATGTATTGAGAAACTAGGAAGTAATTTCAATAGCACTATGGGGATCTATTTTGTGGAATTTAAGAAGAGAATGAGATTAAGAACTAGGATTCCTAGATCACTAGTGGAGAAGCACTATGAAGAAATTTGTTTTCTAGTTGATACGGATAACACATATATCTAGGCTATGACACCCAGGGTAACATGTTTAGAACCATTTCCATATGAAATTAACATTGATGAAGCATCAGCAACCATCATTGCACTCCTAGCCGAGGCAATTGATACCACAGCAGAAAGTTTTGGTAATTTTGATGAAGCCAAAGTAAAAATTTCAAGAAGTTTAATGGAGGGAACCATGGAGAGGAAAAGGAAGAAGATTGTGAAAAAAATCTAAAGAAAATGGTTGGTTTAGGAAGTGATGAAGAACCTGAGGATGCACCTTTATGCCTGTCTACAGGACAAGGTGAGGATATATCTATAGAAGAGGAAATCAGTGCAACTGAGGAGATCACTAAGAAAGCTAAGGGTAAGAAACCATCAATTGTCATAGTAACCAAGTCGAGCAAAGATTAATCTAAGGTTACACATCCTGCAGCTAATCATCCAAGTACTAGAGCATCTACTATTACTTCTCTAGCAGTACAAACAAAAGTGTATGGAAAGAAGAAGGTTGGAGAAAGCATTTCTGGAAAGACAGCTAAAATTGCTCCTAAGGTTGAGCTGAGTAAACTAGCAAAGAGACCTAGGAGGAGACTAGAATTGGGGACAGATAGTGATGATGAAAAGACTGAGATTGATGAACCCAATAACATACCTACAACACAATTCAAGAAACCAGCTAGTATTGATGAGGTATGTGACACTTTGAGGAATTCAACAGGGTTAGCTACTTTCAAGTTCATTAAGTATGTGAAATTGAATAATGTGGATAAGCACAAAGTTTAGGAAGCACTTTTGGATATGATGAGTACTTTCAAGTTAACTCCTACAGAGATAGGAAATCATGTGCCGAATGAATTGTATGAGTTTTTGTCAAGCAAATGGGAATTTTCACTTACCACAGAAAGACAAATCAGGGAAGGAACTTTAGCCAAGGTAATACCTGAGTTGACTTCAAAACAGAGAGAGAAATTTATTGAAGAATATAAGAGTAGGTTTGTTCCTAAACTTAGAGGTTATGTTGTTTTGAAAAATGATATTGAAGGATTAGTACAGCAAAGTACAAGAATTTGGAAGGAAATCTTTGGATTGATAGTTCCAAAAGATAAGAAATCTGATGGGGGAACATCTGATAAAAAGGCTAAAGAAGTGGAGATCACCCCTAAGCCACAGGTAACTCAAGATCAAATTGCTACAGAACAGGACAAGACCAAAGATGCATTAGACTCAACAAATTATGTTGATCTGACTGTAGACAGTCCAATTGACTACATAGTTGATGATTCCAACAATTTGAATGCTGAGGAACAGGATATGCTGAGTGGTACAAACATTGATTCGCCTATTAAGGCAATTGAGACTGAAGGAGGAAAGACCACTACATATAAAGAGAAAATTGATGAGATAATTAAATAAATCAATGATCAGATAAGTGAAGAGAAACAACAAATAAATGCACAAGAGGTAACTTCACAAAATCCACCTATTTTAGAGGTTGTCAAAATAGTTTTAGATAGTGGAGTAGTGATAAAGGATACTATTGATAAGCCTAAAGAACAAGAGGCAATGCAAGTGTTGGTTGATCTACCACACTCTGCATCATCCACTCCCATAGGTCCTAAAACTGGAGGTATGCCTAATCCACAAATGATCCTGACAAAATTGAAAGAGGCAATGGACATTGATACTGTCATAGGAAAATGTATTATGCAGCCAAGCATCAGTTCACCAGAGTTGAAGAGAAAGAAAGTTCTGAAGAAGAAGTCTCAAATTCTAGATGTCACATTAGATGAGGTAATTGTGATTCCACAATGGGATCCCAATGAATTATATTTTGAACAAATAGGGACTCTTCAGGAATTACTCAAGAGGAAGAAAACACAAGAAGAGATGAAAATAGAATAGAAGCAAAAGCAGGTGTTGCATGGCATCAAGGACATATTTGCAAAGGATTTTGACTTAGAGGATGAAATGCCTCAAGCTCCAATAATTGATTAGTTAGTTAACATTGTACAGAAGGTAACTGATGATGATATTAATAGCAATGAAAAACTTCTACAATGGTCTGAGAGGAGATTTGAGATAAAATTTCTGGAGAAAATCTCAGAAGACATTGCAACAAAATAGGTTGAACTTTCTACTCTTGTAGAAATTTTGGAGAAAGTTACAGCAAATGTTTATTCTTTGTACAGGAAACTATGTGATGTTGAATTCTTCACAAAGGATAATCTACAGCTTGTTGAGAAGCTACAGTTAGATTTGAGATCAACTGGCAATACTTTGGGTAAGGATGCTACTGCTAGCTCTTTACATCTTACTAAGTTGATCAATGCCCAATGGAGAATAGCCGAGCTTATGGCTGAAGATGGTCAAAGTAGGGCCAAATTGATAACTATTCAGACAAGCTTGTTGCCTCACTTAGAGGTAATATAGAAGGAACTTTCAATTGCAAAAGAATTATCACAGAGAAATGCAAATCTCTCAACTACAGAAATTTTAGTGAGTCTAGCTACTGAGCTAGAAATAAAATTGGAAGTTATGAAGATTGCCAAGGAAAGTTGGGATACTACATTTGAATCCACCCTACAGCTTCATAAACAATTTTTGGATAAGTATAACTTAACCCCACCAACAATCAGTGACAAAAACAAGGGGGAAGTTGGTAGGGAATTTGATAAGGAAGTTGGAAAGGATACAGTATGATACATCAGTACAGAACAGGTACCCTTGTATATATTTTTTGAAGGCATGTAAACTTTTTGTATGTATAATTCTGATTATATTCCTAGGGGGAGTACTTAGTATACTTAGGCAACATTTTGATGGAATGAAATGAAGGAATGATAAGTGTGTTTTTGCCACTAATATCAAAGGGGGAGATTGTTAATCTCTAAGTTTTGTTGATTATTAGTGACCAACACTTAGTCATTCACTTAGGCAGTTTTAGTTGGCTATCACTGTGGCCAAGCTAAAACTATGCAAGGTAGAGCAACATTGCCGAGCAGTATTCAGGTTGCCGAGTTGCATCATGCCAAGCCGAGTAGGATACTTAATGCCGAGTGATAGAGATGTTAAGTGTCGAGAAAAATAGTTTTTGTATACATGTCTGGAATGATTCAAACTTCGAGGATAAGTGTTCAGGCTAACTTATATAAGCTTTTTGGGCTGACTTATGTATGCATTTAATATTTTCCTACGGAGCCAGTTATGCATTTAATTGTTTTATCCTATGGATGATCTATTGTAACCATTAATTGTAATACCTTGGAGGTATGGGTATTAGATCTTGATCGTTGATCTAGATCTCGCTATCAGAATTGAACATATATATAAGATTGCTTCAAAACCCTATTTTGTAAGGAAGTGTGGAGAGAAGTGGTGACTGTATTTTGAAGTGAAATACATAGAGGGTTATTTTGTTAAGAAGCAGAGATCAAGCAGAGTGATAGCACAGTGAAAAACAGAGTAAAGATATATCAGATTGTGAGATCATAGAAGGTACTGGAAAGAGGAGATCCGTCATCAGCATCTGAGTGCATAATAAAGGATCAATACTTGAGACATTTTAATCATTGTATTAGGTGAAAATCTCTTAAAAGAGTGGTTCTAGCTGACCTTTCTAAATCTCCTAACAGAGTGCTTAATTTATTGTAAGATGAAATCCTTTAACAGGGTAGATTGTAATGATCTTTAGCTCTTAACTGGGCAGACCTTTAACAAGGTAGATTGCATCTTGTAATCAAAATTTTGTAGCCCTAATAGGCACACTTTATTACTGTAGTAGTGGATAATTTTGTGGGTGTCATCCCCTCCCCAGTTTTACCTATTTGGGTTTCTGGGTTACCAAGTTCTTATGTTATGAGCTATTTATTTCATTGCATGGATGCTATTTCATATTACATTAGATTCGTATATGTATGAATGTGGATCAATTTGTTTTAAGTGTTTAATTTTGAAGATCTGATTCACCCCCCCTCTCAGTATCTTGCTTTCCCATTATTGTATTTCCAACACTAAACATGTTATCGTCTACCATCTTTCTATATATTATCCTAAAATTTCCTCTTGAAACCTTGAGTAGCATTAGATCTATGATTTTTCCTCACTGTAGGCATCTGATGCAAAAAAATTTCCTGTCGCGGGGAATTCCTGAAAGCAAAGGCCATTTTTTTTAAGTTTCATGCATATCAACTTCTGAACCTATCTCAAGTTGCAACCCAAGAATAAACTTGCAAGTTCTAAATCACACGTCATATTGGTCCTAAGGAACATACTTTAAAAAATGAAAAAACCTCTCATGATACTATGTAACTGACAAGACACCCTGAATCAGGTACTGAAACTCAACCACCTTGTAATCAAATTATAATTGTGGTAACCACATCTAGCAAAAAAGATACAAGAAGGCCTCCCATGTGATCTCTCTAGGTTGTAATCTTTTCTCTACCATTTCATTATCCCACCCTGTAGTGACTTCACCAGTCAACTGAAAATCACCCCACATAGCCCTGGATTCACTTGAAAGATTTGGGACACGAAAATACTTCTTCCTGGATATAATCCAAGCCTCAGCATCATCATCGATAGTCTTACCATTAAAGGTAGGAGGAATGAACTTATTGAGGTCCTTGTTATTGGCTACTTGTGTGGCCCTAAGATCAACTTCTCCGTTCCATTGTTCCTCATTCCTCATATCCTCCTCTTTCTTCCTATGATCCTCCAATCTCTGATCCTGTTCATGTTTCCTCTGCACTTCAATTCTCGGATCCTCTTCCCTCTTTCTCTATTCTTCCTCATTCTGCCTACCCCTCAAATATTTCTCAAGATGATCCATATGGTCACCTTGTTGTTGTAATAGGTTTCCTTGTTTAGTCAAGAGGGCTAAGATCTGATCTAGCCTCTGATTTGGCTCATTATTCAGACCATTACTAGGTCTGGCACTATTACTATTTCTGGTATTTATGGTGAGTAATTAGGTCCTACACCAAGTATAATCACACAACTTTAGCAATAGTAGACCAATGCCCTAGAGTTTAAACACAACTCTGATACCACATGTAAAGATTTAAATTTCTCACATACATGCCACATAAGCAAAGAGATAAAACTCAGAAATTCAAATATGAGTGAAAGTCAAAAACCATTAAAGAATAGTCCACTTAAATTTCCAATTCATTTATAGAGCTAAGTACAATGATTCAACCAAAACTGTCAAATGATGAAAAAAAAATATAAATAGAAATACTTGAGCCAAGGTGTTGACCATATTGTCGTAGACACAAAGACTACTCATAAACAAAGATAAGTATCCAAATACAATAAAGTATGCTGACCATTTCATTGTGCATTGATACATCATGAAAGTAGAACGTACATCAATGTATATACATCAAATACAAGACCATGAAGGTCAACATGAAACATATTACCAAAATTCCATCGGACAACTGTCCATCTACAAATTTCTATCTCCTAAGCCATCGAACATTTGTCCACCTACAAATCTCGAGATGGGAGTGTGTCTTAGGCACTTTTTCCACCCAAACACAGAGTGGTTAGCTCCTCCAAGGCTCATTGTGACATGAGAGTGCACTGACCTTACCCAAGAAGCCTAGCAACCCAGCACTAGTGGATCAGATGGAATCTAGTGCAATTGTGAAGCTAAAAACTTTACACATGTCTAAGTAGATATACTCAAAGATGTGGCAGAGAGATGAAAATAAAACCAACATATTTAAAGAAACATATGTGAACATAGATCTAGCCAAAGCATAAAAACACCAAATTTCTACTGACAGATAGAAATAAAATTAACAACCTTTTTCTACCCTTCTCTTGTTCTCCTCATTCACCACTCTTTCCATTTCTATTTCTATTATAATTCTCATAAAAGAAAATTCAACACTATACATATTATTACATGAAATAAAACCAAACAAGATAGAGTTAAATGCTAGTCCACACCTGTGTGTGTGTGTGTGTGTGTACATGTGTGTGTGTGTGTGTGTGAGAGAGAGAGAGAGAGAGAGAGTATATTTGTTTAATTCATTAGCTCACAGCTCTTCCCATTGATTCCTTTCAAGCAAAGAGGAAATCATTCAATTATAATACGAGCAAACAAGATCCTACAACACCCACACACAATAATTTCTTCAAAATAGTAATATTTAAAGTTCATATGGGGCGATAACGTTCTAAACAAACTAAATCTATCGCTCTATAATTTGAATTTTTTTTTTATGAAATACAGTCAGATTCAGTTAAAAAAAACTTCTAACAATGTAGTCAAGGTAATAAATTAATATCTCCCAAAAAAATGATCTCAATCTAAGTTTCCAGAAAAATTGACAACAATTTGTGAATAAAACTTCATTTACTATGGTTATTAAAGGCATTGAAGACTAAGATTTTGGTTTGAAAAAAATCATACCTTCTCTCTTTCATTTCCAGCGATAAATATATAAAAAACAACATCTAGAATAATGCATGCCACATACTCACAAATTTTAAAAAAGCTAGCTACTATACTCATGCTGATGGAATTAACAGAGAAAAGTCAAAATGATATTACAAATCGAGGAAAAAAAATGGTTAAATGAATCAGAGCCTTCTATGGTAATATAAGGGTGTCTTGTGCAGCCATGTAAGTCATTATGATTTTTGATATAATTTTTACTTCCAGCCATTATATTTCATCAACTTTGTTTAAATGGTTCATTGTTGGGATGTGAAGCCCAACGGTCACATGACTGTTCATTTTCCTCCATCTCTTCATATTAGAAGATCTCTCTATAAATGGTTGAGTAGTTATTTATTGTATAACGATTAGATGTCTTGTATTGTATCATTGATTGAGTTAATATATAGATTCCTTGCTTCGAGTGTGGACGTAGGCAAATTTATGAACCATGATACAATCGTGTCTACTGTGCTTTATCTTCTTTGTATTGTGCTTTCATTCCGTTTCTCTATTAGTTTAATATTTACAATTGGTATCAGAGCCAAGGTGAGGCTAGAGCAGAGACGGAAGAAGACAAAGTTGATATTGTGATTGACAAGTTTCTTGCAAACTTAATCTCAGTAGAGACTGATGTTGTGCCTGCAAAAGCTAAAAGAATTCGCCATGTGCATTAGTGGGATGGCTGGGAAGATAATCCTGAAGCTAAACCAGAAGAAGATTTAAAAGCTCTTAGATTTGAGCTTTATGCAATTCTTGATCGCAACAGTGGTGTGAAACATAGGAAAAACGTCATGAAAGAATTGTGGAAGAGGGCAAAGTGTAGACACCCTAAAATGGACAGGCTTGCAACTTTACATTAGAAACACTAATTTTCATCTATTAATTAATGGTTTTTTAATCATTAATTAATCACCTATTTTCTTCTAAATTCAATTCTCAAATCATCTAATCCAATTCCCAAAATTAATTAAATAATTAATTTTATTTAATTAATTAAGCTTTAATTGATTAATTATCCTTATTTAATTAATTAAACTCAATTTCCTATAGTTTAAAATCAAATATTTAAACTTACTAATTAAATTCTTCCAATTAAATTAATTTCAAATAAATTAATTTAATTTCATCAAATAAAGTAATTCTTAATTAAAAAGAATTTAATTATCTCACATGTTGAAAATAATTATTAAATAAATGAATTAAATATTCATTTATCTTCAAAGAGATAACTCCAATTACATCACATGGGTTACTCCACCCATCT